>CAEFZP010005836.1:0-27900 GCA_903064625.1 Mallotus villosus | reverse complement strand
CCATGTCTACAAACACTAACACACGTTCTCTTTTCACACTACAGTTTTTACCAATCGCTATGACGGTTTTGCCATACCTTTAACACGTTTCCTAAACTCTTAATACAGTTAGCACAACATCCGTCTGTGTTGGCTATACAATTAACACATTTCTTGTTGCTTTGACACAAAATGCATAGAGTAAACACAAATTTCAAATGCTTCAACTTCTTTTACACACAAGCTCAACCAAGACCAAAACAATCGATTTTTACTGCTCAATTTACCATTGCTTTACACTGTATGCCAAAACAGATAACATCATGTTCAAAACCTAACTTATTGGCTAAGTCAAAGTGAACAACCGTTCATATTGTGAATTGAAACACAAATATTTCTTCTGAATTTTACGTATTCCATTGCTACTGAGAAAAAGCTGGTTGAAGTTATGCAAATACTATAAATCACAGTTGATTCCCAACTAGGAAACACTCAGGTGTTGAGGTTACCTATTTCAATCGCATGGCCATATAGTATACAGTAACGAGGACCTCTTTGGGGCTAATCTTGTGTGGAAAAAGAACAATATAGAGCAACACAAAGAAAGTAAGAATACAGTAATGCTGCATGAGGGAGAGTACGGTAAGACAAGTACCAGGACAAGGGAGAGGAGTGGGACAAGGGCAAGGGAGAGGAGTGGGGCAAGGGAGAGGGAGAGGAGTTAGAATGTGTGGTGGACCCTCAGAGAAGGGCCAGGGCTAGGGTAATACTGTAAATGGCAGCTATATCCCTGTAAGACCCCTTGTTGTAAAGTTACAATGTCATCTTTAGCTCTTTACTGTAATTGCTCATTTCTTTTTTTCGAAAGACCAAATTTATCCAATAGCATTGCAAGACAAGACAATGTGTTTTTTGGAGAGCTAAAGGTGATTTTGACATTTTACGTAGATCGGGTCTTACAGGGATATCGCATATTTACTGTATTGCAGTATTGTCCTGTTGCAAATGAAGCCTTTACTGCAGCAATTATGTTTCTGTCTTCTTTTTTTCAATACAGTAAACGTACATTCTCTAAAGCTACTCTGAGATGGGTCATTCATTTTTTGTTCAGAATTTCTGCAGCAAAGAAACAAATTGCATTTCATAACTAAACCCAACAAAACAAAAATGTAGAGAGGCTTCAAAAGAAACTGCATTGCAAACACAATCTATAGTCCATATACTGTGAGACCTGACACATATAGATGAATGCAGTTTCTGTAATTCCATCTGATGTTAGTGTTTTTTATGACATTGTGCTATGATTGACTACATATTAGTGTGAAACGAGAACGTGTGTTAGTGTTTGCTAGACATGGTGTCATGTTTAGTGTATTTTTGTGTTATGACGATAAGTGTTTGAGTTTAGTTTATAATGAGTGATTATGAGCATGAAATTAACAGTTTTGCCAATTGTGTGTGGTGGGTGGGTTGGTGCGTTAAGAGTTTAGAAAACTTGTTAAAGGTATGGGAAAAACCGTCATAGCGATTGGTAAAAACTGTAATATGTAGTCAATCATAGCACATGTCATAAAAAACACTAACATCAGATGGAATTACAGAAACTGCATTCATCTATATGTGTCAGGTCTCACAGTATATGGATTATAGATTGTGTTTGCAATGCAGTTTCTTTTGAAGCCTCTCTACATTTTTGTTTTGTTGGGTTTAGTTATGTAATGCAATTTGTTTCTTTGCTGCAGAAATTCTGAACAAAAAATGAATGACCCATCTCAGAGTAGCTTTATAGAATGTACTTTTACTGTATTGAAAAAAAGAAGACAGAAACATAATTGCTGCAGTAAAGGCTTCATTTGCAACAGGACAATACTGCAATACAGTACCGGTAAATATGCGATATCCCTGTAAGACCCGGTATCACCTTTAGCTCTCCAAAAACACATTGTCTTGTCTTGCAATGCTATTGGATACATTTGGTCTTTCGAAAAAAAGAAATGAGCAATTACAGTAAAGCGCTAAAGGTGACATTGTAATTTTATAACAAGGGGTCTTACAGGGATATAGCTGCCATTTACAGTATTACCCTAGCCCTGGCCCTTCTCTGAGGGCCACCACACATTCTAACTCCTCTCCCTCTCCCTTGCCCCACTCCTCTCCCTTGCCCTTGTCCTTGGTACTTGTCTTACTGTACTCTCCCTCGTGCAGCATTACTGTATTCTTACTTTCTTTGTGTTGCTCTATATTGTTCTTTTTCCACACAAGATTATCCCAAAGAGGTCCTCGTTACTGTATACTATATGGCCATGCGATTGAAATAGGTAACCTCAACACCTGAGTGTTTCCTAGTTGGGAATCAACTGTGATTTATAGTATTTGCACTTCAACCAGCTTTTTCTCAGTAGCAATGGAATACGTAAAATACAGAGGATATATTTGTGTTTCAATTCACAATATGAACGGTTGTTCACTTTGACTTTAGCCAATAAGTTAGGTTTTGAACATGATGTTATCTGTTTTGATAAACAGTGTGAAAGCAATGGTAAATTGGGCAGTAAAAATCGATTGTTTTGGTCTTTGTTGAGCTTGTGTGTAAAAGAAGTTGAAGCATTTGAAATTTGTGTTTACTCTATGCATTTTGTGTCAAAGCAACAAGAAATGTGTTAATTGTATAGCCAACACAGACGGATGTTGTGCTAACTGTGTTAAGAGTTTAGGAAACGTGTTAAAGGTATGGAAAAAAACGTCATAGCGATTGGAATGTACATTGTAGGATGCTACATGAAGAGAAAGACAATAAGGTGAACGTGCGAACTATGCTGCATCTGAGTTTTACACCAGTGTCAGGACCCTGCAATCAGTGACACAGGATGCTAAATACCAATAGGAGGTCTTGGAAATGAAGTGGGCTCATCTCCAAATTGAGGAGAGGAAGCTCTTTTTTGAAGAGATGAAGTTCACAAGGCCCTCCATTTCTGTGCGTATTCTTCTGCCCAACCAACAGGTATAGGCCTAGTGTCAATGTAGGTTACCTTATAGCCTAAGCATACAATGTGTATTTTAATTAAGTAAAGGCTGAATTGTGTATTGTATCATTCAGTGTTGACTGTCCAATCCTTACATGTTTTTTCACCTTACATCCATGTGTGGAGCAGGAGCAGGGAGAACAAACTATAATAAAACAACTAGCCTATATTTCTCAATGTACTGGTGTCTTGGTACTCCACTTTCCATAGGCAAATATATGAGTCCTATTTTTACTACTTATTGAACTAGGTTAAAAACCATGCATTTAAATGGTATCACTCATGGCATGTCCCAGCTAGCAGCAAGCATCTCAATCCAACATATTCAGTCTTAATTTCTAGTGTTGACTATATCTACAATATTGCAATAATAGGCCAACAGTTTGCAGTCTGATGATTCTCAAATATTGGCCACAAATGACATTGTGACCAATGACAAACACACAAGTAATGAATACCCCATGTCTTCAACATGGAATCATTGTTTCTGACATGAATAATCAACTCTACTTGAATTGATGGTTGATCAATTATACTCATTGAGTGTAAGATATGTCAGATGACATCATATCATAATGCTCCTGAACCACATAGAAGCAGACCTGCAGAGGCTAACAAGGAGGTCCTTTGCACTGACCCCTGCAACCCTACTGGCAGTGTTAAGGTTCTATGCCACTGGCAGTTTTCTGGAGGTTATTGTAGATGGACATGGGCTCTCCAAGGCCCCAGTGTCATGATCTGTGCAGGCTGTCACAACTGCATTACTTTGGCACATCCCAGACCACATCCAATTCCCCACAACCAGAGGGGACAAGTCCGCAGTGCAGGAGTTAGGCTATCTTCAATGGTTTTTATAAGTTTTGGATGAGTTTTCACTCCCTCTCAGCCCCTTCACCCTGTGACTTCCCAGTCAACCCTGTGGGATCCTTTCTAAATTCAGCCCTATTCTAATAAACATCTTCCATGTTCAACTGTTGTTGTGTTATTGCACTTGTAAAAGCGTTACGTTTTTGCATTTCTAGTTACTGTTGCACATTCCAACAGCCATATTTCAATGTTATAGTATTTTGAATAAGACTGACATGTGTTTGTTAAATCTACCTTCGTCTACAGCATCTGCGCCAAACTCACCAAATGAAATTATTTGGTGTAACCTAAATTTACTTAACAATGAACCGGTTTCTGCTATTTTTTCGGCACTTAAACTTCTGTATGGTTCACTAACAAATATCCCAGTTCCAGCGTAACTGGTGTAAATTAGAACCAAAATACGTCATCTTATCTTCCATCGGAACTAACTTTCAGCATTAGTCTGATGTCGTTTTTATGGTCGGCCGACGTGTGTCTCCACTGAGTCTCTGTGCTACGTTGCACTTAGCGATCTACGACTGGTCTGGAGCTCTCGTTAATCTACGACGATTTTCAAGTGTCTCTTTAGCTACGATGGTTTCGGGAAACAGCCCGTACAACTAAGATCCAGCGTACGATGGACTCTACGATCAACTTAGACTTACGATGCTTTCGGGAAACGCAGCCCTGGACGTTCCGTCCTGCAAAATACAAATACACGAGCACACTGTATTCTATTGATATACAGTATTACAGTACACAAGGCAAATATATTTTGTACTTGTACTCCATCCTGAAGATTCTAATGATGGCAGCAACTGTGAAGTGGCTGAGATTTGGTTGGACCTTCTGGCCAGCCTCCCTCATGCTCCAACCATGGTTAAGCACATGATCTACCACAGTGGCCCGAATCTCATTAGAGACGACCGTTCTCCTTCTTTCTCCTCCTCCTCCTTCTTTTCCTTGTCCTTCTCCTCCTCTTCCTCCTCCTTGTCCTCCTCCTCATCCTTGTCCTCCTCTTCGTCTTTGTCCTCCTCCTCCCCCTTGTCCCCCTCCTTCATGTCCTCCTCTTCATCCTCCTCTTCTCACTCTTACCCCTCTCCTTCTCTGGTTGTCAATATGTCCTAAGTTCTCCATTGTTCACCAAACAAAACAGAGCCCAAGAAAAAAAGCCCCTTTTTATCCTGCAGTCCTGATTGCAAATTGCTCACCAGACCTGAATGTTTAGAGATTTGAATAGTTGTGTGTAATAGGTTGATACTTTGAGATTGTACTTGAGAAGTGTGTGCAGCAACTGAACAGTGTGTGAAGTGTTTTGAAAACAAGGTGAGGTGTAATTGACATCAGTGTGTAAACAATGAAAGTCAGAGTCTAATGCAGATAAGGGAGTGTGAAGTAATGCCAAATTGGTTTGAGCAATTGGTACATTTACATTTATTCATTTAGCAGACGCTTTTATCCAAAGCGACTTCCAAGAGAGAGCTTTACAAAAGTGCATAGGTTACTGATCATAACAACGAGATATCCCCAACATTGCAAGTAGTCAAACATGAATCATACATTGTGAAAAAACCAACAATAAGTGCCAAAGGGAAGAATCATAAGAGCATGGAGTTAAACAAGTTACAATTGAACAACATGAACCTTAAAAGTGCACGAGTGTACCTGTGGAAGAGCAAACAACAGTAAACCACCTCACAGCGAGTACATGAAGTTAAGGTTGTGAAAATTGTGCCAAATTTAGGCTTTTTGTGTTTTAACAATTGTCAAAAACGTTTATGCCCCAATGGCTTTTATTGAATGACCAATGCCAGATACATCTTATTACTGTAAAATATGTATTACCTTAAACTCTCCAGTGATTTCTCACAAAACATTTTGGCAGGATGAAAACCATCAAACCAACTTAAGCTCTCATTACTGTATTGCCTGAAACCACCATTGGGTGGTTGGCTGATGGGTTTTCTAGAGCTGAACTGTGGCTCGAATCCAAACCCTGCTTGTTTGTTCTCTTTCTCAAGAATATAGACAAACAAGTCCAACCAGGTTCAGAAGTCAATGAATTCTCCCAGCTGCATGGAGATTGGATCCCGACTTGCAGCACCTGCAGAACAGAAGATAAGCACCCTTATCTCTCCCCCTCCCAACAAACCCAGCAAACCCATCTCTCCACTCATTCTCGATCCATCCTTCACCCCCCTATCCCAGTCTCCTGATCACAGAGAGGATGCAGAGTTAATCAGTAATTAAGGTCTTGACTGGGTGATTAGAACATCCAGAGCCGAGGAGGGTCCAGTTATTGTGTTCTCCAAGACAAGTTTCATATCATAATGGGCGATCATTCCCTGGACATTGGCGAAAAAAAGCAGTAATCTTTCTTCTCATTTTGAGTATGTGTTCCTCCACCATGGAAACTTAGAGAGGAAACAAAGGGTATTTTTAGATGTAATTTTCACTAAATACCATTTAGCCATTAGTAATTTCCCTCCACGCTGGTTGGTAATGATGAGTGGCTAATGAAGCAATGAGTGACATTGATTCATTCAATAGGGAATCATTCTCATCAGAACAGATGTACAAAACAAAATAACACACACAGACATGTGCTTTCACACCACACCTCGCACATGCACACACAATCACACTTGCACACACATATTCACGCACACACACAGACATTGCCAAATATTTAAGTGTCATGCCCCTACTTTTTTTAAGGTCTTATGAATAGAGAAGCTCCATATCTCTCTAATAATGCCAGGGATCTTTGTGTGTTTGTATGTACAAATTAGAATGGGTTTAGTTTCGCACGTTCAACCGGGCACTCTTAAATTCTGCAGGTGTCCTCTATATAACCCAATGGAGTGCAGTGGCGCGTTTGACGTTTTTTTGGAAGATCATTTGGATAAGCATTTGGATAAGCATTTGCCTCAGCTTGGCTTGCTCTCTTCGTGTCACAGTCCCTTCACTCTGATTGGTCCTCTGCTCTGCAACGAGTTTATTACGAATATCTCGACTCATGAACCGGAACTCTGAACTCTGCAAAGTTAATATTATGCAGGTGTCTTTTTTATAATCCAACTGAGTGCAGTAGGCTACCGCAATTTAACTAATGTGATTACAGTTTTTCTCAATTTTTAACACACGTTTCTCAAAACAATAACAGCTTTCTCAAAATTGCACACACAAAACTGAAAACCTCACACACAAAATGCTAAACCTGACACTTCCTTTGCAAGATGACTCTGCCATCAAATCTCTTACCTGTTCACAAAATGGAACTCTTTGCCATCAACTTCAAATGACACACACATACCATTCATAACAGTACACACAACTAAGCATTTTCTGCACACTACCAAGCATTTACAGCACACTGTAGTGCAAAATGTGTTGATCAACGTAAAAGCAATTTATAATATAGGAAGCAGCAGACAAATAAAGGCTACATAATCATATGCACGAATATAGGCTACCACAGCATTGGCAATTTGACTAGAATAGATGTGGAGGTTGAAAAAGTGCTTCAGAGATTACACAGTTGTGATTGTAATATAGGTACCAAAACCACTGGGAAAAACTGTCATCACCAGCTGCAACACGGGCACTGCACTATCAATCTATAATTCCAGAAATCTGTGTGTGTCACTAACATCATCGCAGGCACTGTGCCCTATCTATAATTCAAGGAATCTGTGTGTGTACCACCAATGTTATCACAGGCACTATGTTTATAGCTCAAGGAATCTGTATTTGAGTGTTTCACTGACATCTTACAGTTTTTATCCACTGCTAAACACTAAAACCCATAGCTGAACAAAGTTCTAGTTGCCTGAACTCATGTAGCTACATTGGCATTCTGTTGTCAATACCTTCAACCATTTCACATGGTAAAACACAATTTGCAGATCTCAATTAGACTTTTCAGCAAAACTCTGAACACATTCTCATTCTCAAAACACATTCTGCACTCTAATGCACATGTCATCCATACTGGTATACACAAATGGCAACAATCAAATACAAATAGAGAAAACATGTCATTGATAAAACACAACCACTCAAAATTGACTTCACTTGTTTCAAATGATGTGACACAACAAATATAAACCAGTTCAGAGAGCAAACAGGTTGTTGAAGGTGGGAAAATATTGCTTGTGATGTCGACGAAGTGCTCTGGCCTGACCCAGCCCAAAGACAAGAAGAAGCACATTGATCACATGTTTACTCCTTAGATTTTTGTCCCTTTTAGTATTGTATACTGTAGTACAGTGCATTGTAGGCTGTATACTGTACAATGAACAAATTGTATGGCGCTGAACATTGTGCTTTCCATTTGTTACAGTAACAGTACTGACTGCTCAATAGATTTTTACTGGTTGCAGGTTCATATCAACAAAGAACGAACAAGAGTGAGTTGTGAGTAGTGAGATGCAGGGTACAGTACTGTATAGGGGTACAAGGAGGAGAAAGAACAAACAAATGCGAAGAGCAAAGCAGTAGTCATTTCTGATCAATTTGAGCTACTATGATAGAACATGTTTTTGTTCTTCAAAAGACAATGACGGATAAAGATGAAATTTGTTTTGAGCTAAAAAACGATTACTTCTCCCTGAGAACTATGTCTTTTGAACTTAGTGTTTTGCAATTTGTTGGTGTATTGTTTACTGCCTGCTGGATAGTGTATATCATTTTGATCACTCTGTTTATGATTTGAGATTTTTGAGGTAAAACTGTTTTGAGGCGAAAGTTTAATTTTGCAAGAGGATTCAGAGGTTTTGTAAATAGTGCTTGAAGATGAGGTTTTGTAAATAGTGCTTGAAGATGAGGTTTTGTGTTTACAGTTTTGAGAAAATGGGTGACTGTTTCAAGAAATGTGTTTTAGCAATCGTGAAAAACTGTAATCACCGACTGCATCATGGGCATTGTGCACTGGTACATCTTACTGTAAAGTCTATCAAGTGATCTTTCTCATCCCTGTCTCCTCTCATCCTCTGCAATGATGCAATCGGAAATTAGAAATAAACACACCGGAAACTGAAACGTGCGACGTGGACATGGACGAGAAACCTTTCTTGTGCGGACGAGAAAGTCTCAATTATTATTATTTTTTGCACACGTCGCATAAGGGGCATCGTAGTAAAGAGCTAGTTTGACCAGAAAACACACTTTCTCAATCCCAATCTTTTTATCCATTCACCGGGCATAATTTGTGAATGTAACTGTCACAGACAATTTAGAAAACACTAATGTTGTTTTTGGCAGGCTGTTTTAGTTTTAGTCTAGTCTTTGAGCTGTCATTTGAGTTTTTACTAGTTTTAGTCACGTTCATACTCTTTTTAGTCAAGTTGATTTCAGTTGACTAAAAGTTTGAGTGTTTTAGTCTTATTTTAGTCAGAATTATCCATGGCTATTTTTGTCTAGTTTAAACTGATGACTGTCTAGTTTTAGTCAATGGAAATTGTATTTTAGTCTCTTTTTAATCAAAACAGAAGTATTCTAAGCAGTCTCGGGAGGCATGTTAATGCAAATAGACTACCATTTGTTTAAACGTATGTCTTGGTCTAGAATAAGGTCTTCAAAGTCATGTTGTTGATGCCAAATTCTATGGGGTTCCATTTGTGCCAAAAACATTGATGCTAGACAATGGATCTTGGCGATTGCTTTGCTCTCAGTCGTTTACTTTGCAGCAGTTGTTGTGATTTGCAGCGTACAATTTGTGCCAAAAATAAGTTGATGCTTTTGTACAATAGGCCTACGTCTGGTGAAGTGCCACTGCAGTCGTTTGCCTGGTCGTTGCTTTTGTCTTTGGCTATTGCTTTGCTCTCAAGGCCTCAATATGCTTCTGCGTCTCCGTTTTTGGGTGGGCGGGCTCACGGATACGCACGGATACACACGGATAGACTTCGTTTATAGTTCTCCGTAGGCTGTGAGTGCTGAAAACAATTCACCGCCAGAAGAGTAGGTGGCGCTGCACTGCGATGCTAGCTATAGGTTATCGAAAACTCGGAGCAAATTTACAAATTAGCCGTTTCATCAATAAAATATGCACAGTTTCAGCGACTACACTGCCCATTTCTCGTCACATTTGAATTCAAATGCCGATTTACATGTACTCTTTAGCTGAAATATGAATTGTAAAAACCGCTTCGATCTCTTTGGTGATGTTTGTGATGCTAGCTGGAAGGGCAGCCTGCTTTGACTGGGTGTGCAGTGAACATTTCTGGGGGGTTATTATTATGATTACGGAAAGGGATCGTATATGTTTTTATATTGCTACCATTTTAGAGACTGCTTATCGATCCGAGTGTTAATCAGGCGCGGAGCCAGACGTTGTAAACATTCCGGGTTTAGCCCAAACCAACAACGTATTGGGGCTTGATTTGCAAGAACGCGACGCTGAGCGCCTCCACGGTCCTCTTCCACATATTAAAATAGTGCTGCTGCCAACGAATAATGCACCTAATAATATGGTGCCTGCACTGCAATGCCATGGCGGGCTGGACCAAATGATTTTTCGGGCTGCATATGACCCGCAGGTCGGACGTTCCCCACCCCTGGTGTTGTTGGTCACGGCAACCCATAGCGGCAACCCCGCCCCTGACTCCTTAATACGGACCAATCACAGCCAAGGGGGTCTCCGTCGCTCTCCGTCGCTCTGCGTAATTTCGACGGATAGTTAGAAAATTCAGGAGGTGCACGTCAATCCGTCAAAAGGTCTCCGAGGGCTGACGGAGAGCACGCAGAGGGCGTTCCACGGAGACGAGGGCGTTCCCTCCTCTGCGTTTTTCGAAAAACGCAGAAGCATAATTAGGCCTTCAGTCGTTTACTTTGCAGCGTTGCGTTTACAATGTGCCACTTCACCAGTCGTTTACTTTGCAGCGTTGCGTTTACAATGTGCCACTTCACCAGTCGTTTGCTGTGGTCGTTGCTTTAGTCTTTGGCTATTGCTTTGCTCTCAGTCGTTTACTTTCTCCCGCTGCCGATTTCATTGGTTTGCAGGGCTAAAACTTTTTTTATTTAGAATTGAAGAATCGAATTGAAGAATTTAGAATTTATAAAAAAAATCTCCCGATTTTTCTTATGGATAATGTAAGTGTTATGTATAATGTTACATTGTTAAGCAGGCCACGTAGCCATACAGTGCTTAAGAGCTTAAAATCTGGTGATTTAAAAAAAATATTATAGCCTACTCATAAAATTCTAAATTCTTCAATTCGATTCTTCAATTCGAAATAAAAAAAGTTTTAGCGCTGCAAACCAATGAAATCGGCAGCGGGAGAAAGTAAACGACTTTGATGATGGACAGATGATCAACAGTAACGTAACCAACCACTTCACAAAATAGCGCTTGAGTTGAATTCGTTTTCAACAAACATGGCTACCGCTGGGTAGCTGAGATCAGAGCCATATTTGTGACCATAATTACACGTGTGCATTCGATAACGTTCAACTTTTGTTGCTGTATTATTTTAGTTGCAACCCTAGAAGTGGCAAACGATAGTGGGAGCAAATAAATATAAAAACATAATTCAAAACGGTAAGTAGCAGTTGGCAATACTTAGGCTACTGGCTTAATTGCCAGTACCTTTTGTAGGATATTGGTATAGCTACAAAGGGCCTATAGAACAATGAAATTGCTTGCAGTGCAGCCAACAGGAAGAAAAATTAGTCAAAGACAACTGGGGGGGGCCCTCCTCCACAGGACTTCACTCTTGCTGAGGAGCTGGCCCTCTCCAGCTATCAGGGTCGCCTCATGATGGAAGGAGTGGAAGGGGGCACTTCTTTAGACCCTGGTTGCAGCAGCTCGGAAACCCAGGCATATGTATGTTTCAATTGATCTATGTGACCATGTTAATTCAACAATTATTTATAAATATTGTAGAAGTGAAATGTAGAATCAGAAAGGGATTTATTCGCCATGAAAGTTTGCACAGACAAGGAATTTGCTTTGGCAGGAAGTTTATTGTATGCTTTGGCAGGAAGCATACAATAAACACATATAGGAACCTTAAATTTAAATATGTGGACTATCTACACTAAGGGTACATAAACTAGCAATACTAAGTGGAATGTATTACTGTCCTCTGCAGTGACAGGAAATATAGTGGTGTTGCTGCCACCACTGTCGTCCCACTGTGCCATATAGAGGTAACCATGAAACTAATAGTCATACGCCAGTATGTATGCCATATGTGGTTGCTGAATATTGATCAAATATGCCATTTACTTTCTCAAGTGGAGGTCCTAGATGATCAGGAAACTGTCTGCCTGCTCAGAGAGCATTTTGGGGGGTACACACATATATGATTCAATTGATTAAATTGCTATGGTGTTAAACTCAGCAGGAAGAGGAACTTCTTCCTCCCCCTGAGCCTAGGGCCTCCACTTCAAGGCCAAGACAAAGACACGATGTATAAGCAATGAACCTTGAAACACAGTAGTCAAATGAACACCTTCAACTTTCTCAAAGTGTGCCTTGCAAAGGGACAATGTTCTTTATTTGTTTCAGGTTGGAGCAGACATTGTGAGGGCCCTGTATAAAAGAACCCTGGAGCTCGATATAGAGTATAAGAGGCTTTTAATTAAAAAAACAAGGCTGGAGATAGAAAAACTGGAATATGAGAAGAGATAGTACATGACTGAATGAATGACACTAAACTTAGTTACACTGACTTTCTTTTTCTGTGTTCCTAGGAAAGGGAGAACATGAGAATGTATTTGTTAAACTTTTTTCTACGTTTTGGTCTTTTTATACCTTTTTGTGGCTTTTTTGTTGTGCCTTTTGAGTCTTTTGTGGGGGTTTTCACAATTTCTTTCTTTCAATGTCCTATTTATTCTTTTAAAAAAATGATATAGGCCTAAAAGTGAATGCAACATCCAAATTCTATGAAAGTAGTGAAATTATCATGTATTTAACTTGTGAAGAGCATTGTACGGTACCATACACATTGTTCTTTTTGGTTAAAAAATGTTTTGGTTGAAGGAAAATTCTGATAGGCTATGGAAATAATTAGAAAATGGGTCAAAGCAACCCAAGGACAGCAGAAGGGGTTACGGGGAGACAGTGAGACACCCCAGTGAATAGGAATAACATATCAACATGACACTACATAACGCAACGCTATGCATAGGCTACAATCTGTGGGACTGTGAGCGCACGGCTTCGATGTGTCACATTGGCAACATACGGCTCAAAAAGCTGGCAAAGATACGTCATTTTCTCAGCTGAGAATCTATCTTGCATAAAGATACTCATCAGGGAATGCCAAAGGGATTTGTCGGTCTCTATGTTTCTCTAAATTATTTGAATTCTTAGCATTGCTAGTCTAGCCTATGTAGCCTACTTTTAGTAGCCTATATAGATCTCCTTTTTTAAGATTCCTATATGTTTAATGTATGCACCTTCCTGCCAAGGCAAATTGCTTGTCTGTGCAAACTTTCATGGCGATTAAAACCTCTCAATATCCGCGCACCAAGCTCCACATCTTCTATGAACGGTAACGCCATTAGCTATCCTCTCAAGAATTAGTTAGTGGGTGGGGCTTTTATACCGGTTGATCTCTGATCTCCAACTATAACCTGCTCCCGACCAGGTTAGCCGTTCAGCATGTTACCATGGCGATCTACCCCGACAACAAGTGATCCACCTTCGTAGTACAGAAAACCCTGGGTTGAACCTGAAGTTACCTCGCTAACGCCAAATCTTGATTCGTAGTACAGGCCCCTGGAATACCCCCCCGGGAGAGTTCTCAGACCCAGAATTATGAGGATGACAACGTCGGGCTAGAATTCCACTCCCCTACGCGTGATCTCGAACCGAGGCGATTTAAGTGTGGTTCCCTCGTCTTATAGGCTTTGAGGAAACTGTCAGTAGGCTATTTATTCAATTCAATTCAACTCAAATTCATTCAATTCAAATAACTTTATTCTTCCGTTAGGAACTTCATATGTGGAGGAGCATCAGGGTACAACAGTACATACAATATACAAACACGCGCGCGCGCACACACACACACACACACACACACACACACACACACACACACAGCATCAGCCCGTACTCGACATATGGCAGATAAAAACAATCTTTGCTTAGCCTATAGTGAATAAATAGTACCTCCATAGAGGAGGAGTAATAAATATGTTAAAAAAGTTATAAAAAATAGTCCAGAAAAAATAAATAAAAAGAAAATAGAGAGAGGAGACAGTTCAAAAAGGGTTTTAGCCATTCAAAAGTAATAAAATTATTGGCTTATGCATAGTGTAATTGCCATTAGATGGACTTATAGTTACATAAATGAATGAATGTGAATGGGAGTCCTTGGCCTTGTTGAAGAGGCCAGTAGCAGATGGAAAGAAACTGTTGTTATGGTGTAAGGTTTTGGTCCTGATGGACCGCAGCCTTCTGCCGGAGGGGAGTAGCTGGAACAGGGAGTGGCCAGGGTGGGAGGGGTCGGCCACAATCTTCCTCGCTCGCCTCTGGGTCCTCGAGGTGTGCAGGTCTTTGAGGGTAGGCAGATTGCAGCCGATCACCTTCTCAGCAGTGCGGATGATACGCTGCAGTCTGCTCTTGTCCTTGGCAGTGGCAGCAGCATATCAGATGGTGATGGAAGAGGTGAGGATGGACTCAATGATGGCTGTGTAGAAGTGCACCATCATTGTCTTTGGCAGGTTGAATTTCTTCAGCTGCCGTAGGAAGTACATCCTCGGTTGTGCTTTTTGGTGAGGGAGCTGATGTCCAGTTCCCACTTGAGATCCTGGGAGAGGTTGGTGCCCAGGAAGCGGAAGGACTCCACAGTGTTGACTGGGGAGTCGCACAGGGTGATGGGGGGTGAGTGGGGCTGTATTCTTCCTGAAGTCCACAACCATCTCCACTGTCTTAAGAGCGTTGAGCTCTAAGTTGTTCTGGCTGCACCAGGTTGTCAGCTTCCCACCTGTAATCGGACTCATCCCCGTCAGAGATGAGCCCAATAAGGGCGGTGTCGTCCGCAAACTTCAGAAGTTTGACAGACGGATGACTGGAAGTGCAGCTGTTGGTGTACAGGGAGAAGAGCAGAGGGGAAAGGACGCAGCCCTGAGGAGATCCGGTGCTGATGGACCGAGAGACAAAGACTTGTGTTCCCAGCTTAACGTACTGCTTCCTGTCAGACAGGAAGTATGTGATTCACCTGCAGGTGGAGTCGGGAACGTTCAGCTGGGAGAGCTTTTCCTGAAGCAGGGCGGAGATGATGATATTGAAGGCAGAGCTGAAATCCACAAACAGGATCCTGGCGTAGGATGCTGGGGAGTCCAAGTGCTGTAGGGTGAAGTGGAGGGCCATGTTAACAGTGTCATCCACAGACCTGTTGGCTCTGTAGGCAAACTGCAGTGGGTCCAGGAAAGGGTCTGTGATGGATTTGAGGTGTGCCAGCACCTCATACACATATGTATAAATGTGTAATCTATTTTAGTAATAGTACTGTTATAGTGGCGGTGTGGTCGTTTTAGAATAGTTTGTTGAAGAATGATGAATGGCTCAGAAGGTGTTGAAGAAGTAAATTCGAGAAACCAGTCGTTTGTTCAGGTTAAGAGTTTGAGTTTATTTCAACTCCGTTTGCATGATACAAAACACGTACAAGACTTTCAGAATGAGAGAACAAACCTTCCCACCCCCCAAAACATTGATATACCCTTCGATGACGCGGTGCATGCCAGCCCCTCGCCAAAACAACGGCTGGAGAAGAGGAATATTTCGAAACTCATATTATTGTTATTCCCTCCTTATCCTGGCCAAAACATCAGCCCAGTCTCCCTCCTCTTGGTTTCCATAGCAACCCAGCCCCAGGTCAGTCCGACTTCTGAGTTTCACACAGCTTTTCGACAAGCTTCGATAGATGGCTTCCTATTGGAGTGCCAACAGCTGCTCTTTATCTTAAAACATAACCACGTAGCACTATCAACAGCCAACCATCTCCCCCCCCCCTGGTATTCTTGGGGCTCCTAATTTCACAATGTTTTTCCTTAAGTTCAACATAAGTTTAGAACATCCAACACAAGTCGAACACAAGTCGAACACAAGTCTAGAACACTCTGTACCCCTGAGTTTCCAGCTTACTGCGCATGGCTCGAGTTTTAGAAACTGCGTAGTGAAGGGGCCATTTCTGGCCTTCTCTACTGTCCTGACATAACCCCTGTCCTCACCTAACATTTGCCCTGTTTTATCATAATCAAAATCCACCACAAGTTATACTGCAATGAATGTGGGTTTGTCCTATGTAGCAGGAAATTACTGCTAAGAACTTCAGAATCTTGAAGAACCACAGGTATGAGAGTTTAACATTACAAAAAAAGTAATTATTAAACCAGACATAGATTACATCTATATTTCTTAAAAAGGCGAGCTACTTTCAAATAAAGGAAAAGTAATCATCTAATAGTTTCTTGAATAAGAGTAACCCGGAAACTTCACATAGGCCTACACATAATTTTTAAAGGTTCCCTAGGCCTACATCTGTGTATTCGTTATAGTATACCCATGTTGAATCCTTAAACAATAATAGTTGTTGAATCAAAGTAAAACAACCTCATAAAGGAATTTACCCATTATGCACACAATATCTAATGGAATGCATTCAACCTGTACATGTCTCTTGGAAATGTATCCCTGATACAAGGTCCAGGCCAGCAGGGTGAAAATTAAAACGTTGTCATAGGACTAAACCAAATACACAAGTGGAAAGGGATTGATTAGGAGATCCACACCATGCCATTCTGAAGGCCATACGTGGCTCCTACTGTGAAATATTGAACTTTGAACAGGTTTTGGTCAGAAATTAGGGTTAGAGTTCCTTTTAAGGTACATAGTCATGGCTTGGTAGAGTGAATAATTGGGGTAAGTTAAACACAGCCTTTCAATATCATAACTCTAGTACCAACAGGGGCTCAACAGCGCCACATAGAATCCCACATTTTGGGCTAAAAGTCCACATTCAGATGTCCATATTTCACATCAGGAACCGAGTAGAGCCTTCAGACTGGTATTTTGTAACTCACCGGATCAAGACCTTTCCAATGATGTATTTGGTGTAGTCGTATGACAACATTTTAATTTTCACCCTGTTGGACTAGACCTTGTGTCGGGCGTACATTTCACAGAGACATGAAAAGGTCAAATGCATAACATTTAATTTTGTGTACATAATGGCTAAATTCCTTAATGATACCTTTTTTTAAACTTACTTTTATTGGTAAGGGGCTAAATACAACTCCACGTCTGGGATTTTGTATTTAAACTTCAAAAACGACATAATTCTAGCAATAAAATAAACATATTTTGACAAAGCTTGCTACTGTACTTATAGAACCTGTTTTGTTTGATGCCGGCTCATGCATCGGATTGGAGTGGAGGAGTCATGGTGCGCTATCTTCCTCCCAAACTTTAATCTAACTCCGTTGTTGTAGATGTGTAGCATTAAACCCTAATTTGTAACCCCAGACGCCTGGTCAGGCCTTTCTAAAAAGTTAAATCAGCGGGGGAGGGGGGGGAGAATGACATGCCGTTGTGTAAATAAGATAAATAACATAAGGCCATTAGTTTGCTTAATAAAAGAGCAAGCTTGTCGAAAAAATAACTTAATACAGTGTGTCTTTTTACAATTTATGTGTTACCATTCGTAGTACGTGTTGATCAGCAGAGAAATAGTTCGCCAAAGACGTTGAACTTCATAGACGTTGAACATTCTTTAGGCTTTAAATCAGCTGACGTCGCTAAGCAACGGAGCACGCTGGGGTTGAAAAGTGACTGGACTACTTGCGGAGTGCTACGAAAGACGCGAATCCGAGGCAAAAAGGCCACTTCCCTTGACAGCGGTACATGTTGTACTTGACATAGCAAGCAACGGTCAGTTATCGAAAATTATACCATGGTCTGGGTGAATACTCGATTCTGATTGGCTGCAGGGGTGTACATTATTAAGTGATATACGGACACCTACTAGTGATATTGGACACCTACTACGTCATTTCAGCAAAACTGTCTTTTCACCGTTCTAAATGATTGCGCCGGCTACATAGTATATGAGCCTGTACAAAGTGTCTGAAATAAGTAACAATAACAACAGGGACGCAGTCCTCCATTTACAAGCCTCCATTTACAATTTTGAAAGACTTAACAAGCCAACATGTCATTACCACAATGAGTGACTTCAATATGTCTTTTAACCTATTTGCAAAATTATACTTTTCTGAATGTAGCCTGTGTCTGTGTCACGTAACCGCTCATCTCACATACCATTCGCTATTCACCTCGCTAGTCGATCTACTTCTGCTGCGGCCAACACGACAGTAGCCAACACACATGGCCGATTATTTTATTCGTAAAACTCTTTATTTGATTTGGTAACAATGACTTGGCTGGATAGCTGGCTAGTCTTGTTGTTAAACGTACTGTCAAATTATAATTATTGTTTGGAGAATATGTAAACTTTAATGCGATCATCTCACATCCATTTGCTATTCCACTCTCTACAGACACAGGCTGCGGCCGTAGCCTAGTCTAGTAGCTACTTAGCACTAGTTCGTGAAAATCTTGATATTGATTTGGGAGAAATTACATGGCTGGATAGCTGGCTAGTCTTAATGTTAAACATATTGTCAAATTATATTTACGGTTAGCTGATTATGTCAATTTTGACGCGATCATCTCACATCCATTTGCTATTCAACTCGCTGCAGGCTGCGGCTGGCGACACAGTGGCCAAGACTATGGTCGATAAAGGCTACTTTGTTCGTGAAAATCTTGATATTGATTTTGGGACAGTGATATGGCTGGCTAGCTAGCTAATCTTCTCGTTAAACATGCTGTAATATTATATTTACTGTTTGTCAACCGTACACAATGTTATTGACTTTGAATCTTGCTAGCATAACGTTAGCTTTCGGGCTAATAGTTCAGCCAAGGGAAAGCTGGTGTTGGGTTCTATGAGCTGAGCGGACTATAAAATATCAGAGTTGGCCGACGTTAAACAACGTTAGATTTCGATTGCAAAACGAATTAAAACATAGATTCATATTTGTAAAAAAAAACGTTGGCAAGTGACCATGGTATAAGCGGGATAATGCCCTTCGAGGTGTCCAATATCATCTGATAATGGACTCCGCGGAAGCAACCGTCCTCCGCTGCGCGTCGGACGGTTCACGCCTCCGCATCGTCCATTATCAGATGATATTGGACACCTCGTCGGGCATTATCCCTTACTTATACCATGGTCTGGGTGAATACTCGATTCTGATTGGCTGCAGGGGTGTACATTAAAAAGTGATATACGGACACCTACTAGTGATATTGGACACCTACTACGTCATTTCAGCAAAACTGTCTTTTCACCGTTCTAAATGATTGCGCCGGCTACATAGTATATGAGCCTGTACAAAGTGTCTGAAATAAGTAACAATAACAACAGGGACGCAGTCCTCCATTTACAAAGCCTCCATTTACAATTTTGAAAGACTTTAACAAGCCAACATGTCATTACCACAATGAGTGACTTCATATGTCTTTTAAACTATTTGCAAAATTGTACTTTTCTGAATGTAGCCTGTGTCTGTGTCACGTAACCGCTCATCTCAAATCCCATTCGCTATTCACCTCGCTAGTCGATCTACTTCTGCTGCGGCCAACACGACAGTAGCCAACACACATGGCCGATTATTTTATTTGTAAAACTCTTTATTTGATTTGGGAACAATGACTTGGCTGGATAGCTGGATAGTCTTGTTGTTAAACGTACTGTCAAATTATAATTATTGTTTGGAGAATATGTACACTTTAATGCGATCATCTCACATCAGTCACAGGCTGCGGCCGTAGCCTAGACTAGTCTAGTAGCTACTTAGCACTAGTTCGTGAAAATCTTGATATTGATTTGGGAGCAATTACATGGCTGGATAGCTGGCTAGTCTTAATGTTAAACATATTGTCAAATTATATTTACGGTTAGGAGATTATGTAAACTTTGACGCGATCATCTCACATCCATTTGCTATTCAACTCGCTGCAGGCTGCGGCTGGCGACAGTGGCCAAGACTATGGTCGATAAAGGCTACTTTGTTCGTGAAAATCTTGATATTGATTTTGGGACAGTGACATGGCTGGCTAGCTAGCTAATTTTCTCGTTAAACATGCTGTAATATTATATTTACTGTTTGTCAACCGTACACAATGTTATTGCCTTTGAATCTTGCTAGCATAACGTTAGCTTTCGGGCTAATAGTTCAGCCAAGGGAAAGCTGGTGTTGGGTTCTATGAGCTGAGCGGACTATAAAATATCAGAGTTGGCCGACGTTAAACAACGTTAGATTTCGATTGCAAAACGCATTAAAACATAGATTCATATTTGTAAAAAAAAACGTTGGCAAGTGACCATGGTATAAGCGGGATAATGCCCTTCGAGGTGTCCAATATCATCTGATAATGGACTCCGCGGAAGCAACCGTCCTCCGCTGCGCGTCGGACGGTTCACGCCTCCGCATCGTCCATTATCAGATGATATTGGACACCTCGTCGGGCATTATCCCTTACATAATTGACCGCAGAACGTTGGGAAGCCCCATTCAAGTGAATGGGGCATTCTACAGCATTAAGAACAGCCGTGTAATAAATAATAATAATAAACTAGTAAGACTATTTTCTTCCCCTTCCGGTCAGGTTCACGTTCATTTTGAGTTTAAAATTCTTCATATCAACAGTGTACAAGTATAAATAAATACAAGGAAATCATATTTAATAGCCTAATTGGCCTACATTATTCATAAATCGTCTAGCGATGGTAACTGAAAATTTTCCGCTAGGCCTATATCCGAAACTTTTTCCAGAATCGATGAGGAATTTCTAAAAACTGGATGGACATAACATTAACCCATATTATTGTGGAATTATCAAGGAGACTTTCGTGTTTTGGGGTTGAAAATTCTTCGAGGATATAAGAAAATTCGTCCGTATACTACCCTGTGCGTCCGCATCCGACGCCTAGGACCGTGACAAAGCGGTATTGGACGAGAAAACGGGTTTTTATATGGCTCTGGGATCACTATATGAAATGGGCGATTGAAATCTGCTGCCCTTCTGCTTTGGGATCACTATATGAAAGGGGCGATTGAAATCTACTGCCCTTCTGCTTGTCTAAGACCCAGGGTGGCTCATTATTAACACACACGGCTTAGCATATCACTAGTCAAATCGAGTAATTCCAACCTTCTAAACTACTGGTAGGACAGGAGGTGCCCTACTAGGCTACTTGATTCAAATGGGTGATTTTTTACTGATTTACTGCGATCTAATCGACTGATTCAAACTGTATCGGGTGTCCGATCAGTTCGTCGTGTGTGTGATTTGGAGGACAACGTAGCTGAGGGGCGGGAGTAATCAAAAATATCGAAACAAGATGGCGGAGTTTCGGGACTCTGTTAAGGCCTAATTATGCTTCTGCGTTTTTCGAAAAACAGCCCTCAGCCCTCGGAGAGCTTTTGACGGATTGACGTACACCTCCTGAATTTTCTAAAGGCCTCAATATGCTTCTGCGTCTCCGTTTTCGGGTGGGCGGGCTCACGGATACGCACGGATACACACGGATAGACTTCGTTTATAGTTCTCCGTAGGCTGTGAGTGCTGAAAACAATTCACCGCCAGAAGAGTAGGTGGCGCTGCACTGCGATGCTAGCTATAGGTTATCGAAAACTCGGAGCAAATTTACAAATGAGCCGTTTCATCAATAAAATATGCACAGTTTCAGCGACTACACTGCCCATTTCTCGTCACATTTGAATTCAAATGCCGATTTACATGTACTGTTTAGCTGAAATATGAATTGTAAAAACCGCTTCGATCTCTTTGGTGATGTTTGTGATGCTAGCTGGAAGGGCAGCCTGCTTTGACTGGGTGTGCAGTGAACATTTCTGGGGGGTTATTATTATGATTACGGAAAGGGATCGTATATGTTTTTATATTGCTACCATTTTAGAGACTGCTTATCGATCCGAGTGTTAATCAGGCGCGGAGCCAGACGTTGTAAACATTCCGGGTTTAGCCCAAACCAACAACGTATTGGGGCTTGATTTTCAAGAATGCGACGCTGAGCGCCTCCACGGTCCTCTTCCACATATTAAAATAGTGCTGCTGCCAACGAATAATGCACCTAATAATATGGTGCCTGCACTGCAATGCCATGGCGGGCTGGACCAAATGATTTTTCGGGCTGCATATGGCCCGCAGGTCGGACGTTCCCCACCCCTGGTGTTGTTGGTCACGGCAACCCATAGCGGCAACCCCGCCCCTGACTTCTTAATACGGACCAATCACAGCCAAGGGGGTCTCCGTCGCTCTCCGTCGCTCTGCGTAATTTCGACGGATAGTTAGAAAATTCAGGAGGTGCACGTCAATCCGTCAAAAGGTCTCCGAGGGCTGACGGAGAGCACGCAGAGGGCGTTCCACGGAGACGAGGGCGTTCCCTCCTCTGCGTTTTTCGAAAAACGCAGAAGCATAATTAGGCCTTCACGGATACGCACGGATACACACGGATAGACTTCGTTTATAGTTCTCCGTAGGCTGTGGGTGCTGAAAACAATTCACCGCCAGAAGAGTAGGTGGCGCTGCACTGCGATGCTAGCTATAGGTTATCGAAAACTCGGAGCAAATTTACAAATGAGCCGTTTAATCAATAAAATATGCACAGTTTCAGTTTACAATTTCACTACACTGCCCATTACTCGTCACATTTGAATTCAAATGCCAATTTACATGTAGGCTACTGTTTAGCTGAAATATGAATTGTAAAAACTGCTTCGATCTCTTTGGTGATGTTTGTGATGCTAGCTGGAAGAGCAGCCTGCTTTGACTGGGTGTGCAGTGAACATTTCTGGGGGGTTATTATTATGATTACGGAAAGGAATCGTATATGTTTTTATATTGCTACCATTTTAGAGACTGCTTATCGATCCGAGTGTTAATCAGGTGCGGAGCCAGACGTTGTAAACATTCCGGGTATAGCCCAAACCAACAACGTATTGGGGCTTGATTTGCAAGAACGCGACGCTGAGCGCCTCCACGGTCCTCTTCCACATATTAAAATAGTCCTGCTGCCAACGAATAATGCACCTAATAATATGGTGCCTGCCATGCCATGGCGGGCTGGACCAAATGATTTTTTGGGCCGCATATGGCCCGCAGGTCGGACGTTCCCCACCCCTGGTCTTGTTGGTCACGGCAACCCATAGCGGCAAACCCGCCCCTGACTTCTTAATACGGACCAATCACAGCCAAGGGGGTCTCCGTCGCTCTGCGTAATTTCGACGGATAGTTAAGGCCTAATTATGCTTCTGCGTTTTTCGAAAAACGCAGAGGAGGGAACGCCCTCGTCTCCGTGGAACGCCCTCTGCGTGCTCTCCGTCAGCCCTCGGACAGCTTTTGACGGATTGACGTGCACCTCCTGAATTTTCTAACTATCCGTCGAAATTACGCAGAGCGACGGAGAGCGACGGAGACCCCCTTGGCTGTGATTGGTCCGTATTAAGAAGTCAGGGGCGGGTTTGCCGCTATGGGTTGCCGTGACCAACAAGACCAGGGGTGGGGAACGTCCGACCTGCGGGCCATATGCGGCCCAAAAAATCATTTGGTCCAGCCCGCCATGGCATGGCAGGCACCATATTATTAGGTGCATTATTCGTTGGCAGCAGGACTATTTTAATATGTGGAAGAGGACCGTGGAGGCGCTCAGCGTCGCGTTCTTGCAAATCAAGCCCCAATACGTTGTTGGTTTGGGCTATAGCCTACCCAGAATGTTTACAACGTCTGGCTCCGCACCTGATTAACACTCGGATCGATAAGCAGTCTCTAAAATGGTAGCAATATAAAAACATATACGATTCCTTTCCGTAATCATAATAATAACCCCCCAGAAATGTTCACTGCACACCCAGTCAAAGCAGGCTGCTCTTCCAGCTAGCATCACAAACATCACCAAAGAGATCGAAGCAGTTTTTACAATTCATATTTCAGCTAAACAGTAGCCTACATGTAAATTGGCATTTGAATTCAAATGTGACGAGTAATGGGCAGTGTAGTCGCTGAAACTGTGCATATTTTATTGATTAAACGGCTCATTTGTAAATTTGCTCCGAGTTTTCGATAACCTATAGCTAGCATCGCAGTGCAGCGCCACCTACTCTTCTGGCGGTGAATTGTTTTCAGCACCCACAGCCTACGGAGAACTATAAACGAAGTCTATCCGTGTGTATCCGTGCGTATCCGTGAAGGCCTAATTATGCTTCTGCGTTTTTCGAAAAACGCAGAGGAGGGAACGCCCTCGTCTCCGTGGAACGCCCTCTGCGTGCTCTCCGTCAGCCCTCGGAGACCTTTTGACGGATTGACGTGCACCTCCTGAATTTTCTAACTATCCGTCGAAATTACGCAGAGCGACGGAGAGCGACGGAGACCCCCTTGGCTGTGATTGGTCCGTATTAAGAAGTCAGGGGCGGGGTTGCCGCTATGGGTTGCCGTGACCAACAACACCAGGGGTGGGGAACGTCCGACCTGCGGGCCATATGCAGCCCGAAAAATCATTTGGTCCAGCCCGCCATGGCATTGCAGTGCAGGCACCATATTATTAGGTGCATTATTCGTTGGCAGCAGCACTATTTTAATATGTGGAAGAGGACCGTGGAGGCGCTCAGCGTCGCGTTCTTGCAAATCAAGCCCCAATACGTTGTTGGTTTGGGCTAAACCCGGAATGTTTACAACGTCTGGCTCCGCGCCTGATTAACACTCGGATCGATAAGCAGTCTCTAAAATGGTAGCAATATAAAAACATATACGATCCCTTTCCGTAATCATAATAACCCCCCAGAAATGTTCACTGCACACCCAGTCAAAGCAGGCTGCCCTTCCAGCTAGCATCACAAACATCACCAAAGAGATCGAAGCAGTTTTTACAATTCATATTTCAGCTAAACAGTACATGTAAATCGGCATTTGAATTCAAATGTGACGAGAAATGGGCAGTGTAGTCGCTGAAACTGTGCATATTTTATCGATGAAACGGCTCATTAGTAAATTTGCTCCGAGTTTTCGATAACCTATAGCTAGCATCGCAGTGCAGCGCCACCTACTCTTCTGGCGGTGAATTGTTTTCAGCACCCACAGCCTACGGAGAACTATAAACGAAGTCTATCCGTGTGTATCCGTGCGTATCCGTGAGCCCGCCCACCCGAAAACGGAGACGCAGAAGCATATTGAGGCCTTTACTCGGAAATATTGTATGTGAATAAAGGCAGGGCTGCCAACTTTTCATAATTGACAGGGGGAGCTGCGCAATTCTATATTATCGATATTATATACTATCTGGGCCGGAGTGGGACCCATTTTCAGCCTGGCAGTGTAATGGCGAAAGCCAGCCGATCCCCTACCAGGGGCCGAGCCATACGTCGAAAAATTGGGGCTTAACCCGAACCTATAGGAACCAGACAAGGTTTTGAGTCGAGGTGAAATCCGAACTTCACATGAATGCGAGCAATTTTTTGCATTAATTTCAGTGCAAAATAGTTTTTTGAGCTTTCTGTAGGCTAATATAAACATTTCGTTGGACTCATATTGTAATATTCTCCGGAAATTATAACCCAAATTTGATTTGGACCTGAAAGATTCAGGGCTTTGGAGAAAACATATTTTTACCACCCTTGCAGGATTTATGAAGTGACAGATCTTTCTTTTTTACCTGCCTTGTTCAGTTCCTCCTGGCATCTTTTCCCCATCCATTTTATTATTTTCGCATCAGCTTAAATCTTGCTAACTCCACAACAAAAAAAGATTGTTTATGGTTGTCTCAGTGGCAACAACCTTACACGCACTTGTGTTTGAGAAAGAGAGGGCGACAACTGAAAACGACACTTTTTAATGCACGGTCTGATCATGCGCTTTTTTAGATTAAAACCTATCTTATCTTATTTATCAGTCAGTCACACAGTAATTTAACACATATCGTTTTATTCAGTGTGTGAAAGAGAAAGCAGGCGATCTGCTGGACCAGTTTATGAGCGAGCAGAGCGGCCCACCGTGAATTCTCCCGAAGGAACGAACGCGCTTCAGCCCAAAATCGGATTTTTTGGGGGGCCGTGAGAAATTGGTTGTGTGGCGTGAGTGTGAAAACATGCAAACGCGTGTGTCACACGGCGAAACCGTGAGAGTTGGCAGCTCTGATAAAGGTTATCTACACAACTTTTTAACGTCTAACCACGTCTAATCAACTCGGTTTGTTTATATGGTACACGAATGCTGTGAGGTCAAACAGAATATTGTAGGTCTTAACTGAAGCTCTCGACTATTAGGCTACTGCTAGCTTGCCGCCAACACTTAAACCGAAAACCCATTGGAACACATAGTGGCTAGCTAGCTAGCTAGCTGCTAATAAGTTACCTATAACGTTTAATTGATTGTTGTTTACTTTGCACATGAGCACATTTTGGGACAAATGACCCACTCCAATATTAGCGATCTCAGTCACTACGCGGAGTTTGAATTTAAATTAATCAGACCATTATTTTGGGGGGAGTTCGCAGGCTAATGTGCTACGTTAGAGCAGCACTGCAACCGAAGTTTGCTACAGCCAAACAGGATTTTTCTGACCGCGCCCCCCAGGCGATTTTTCGCCTAGCGATTTAACGCATGTAATTTGTGCCGTGGACACCAGTGCGTTCACACCATAGCGACGCGAATCGCTTGCCATCGCTCGCCTTCCCACAGTTCACCACGCTCGGGTGCGTATCAAACAGATTAATGTAGAATTGTAGTTCTCTAAAGTTACTGTTTTAGTTGTCATGGCCAAGTGTGCAGACTTGGATTTACGTACTCGCAACATCGATCAAAATACAACTTGTATACAAAATACAAAACTGTTTAATAGACATACACGTTGACATGTGTAAAAACGTTTTATTATATTACTCAAAGTCTCAGCTAATCTGTCGATACAACTAGGGAGTTCCAGCCGGGCTAACTAGCTAGTTACCACAGAAGAAGTTACGTAATGTAGCCTACGAGACTGAATTAGAAAGTACAAAAAAACCACCAGGAGCACCGACAACGTCGGCAACCCTGCGCCAGTATGGAGAGAGATATGTCTCAAAAGTATTCGTAAATGCAAGTACCATGATCCACAAATGTTTCACGATTTACAAATGTGTTTTGCGATAGCCTACACAAAAACACAAATCTTACTCGTGATTTGTAAGTTGAGCTGTGCTATGATTTGTACACATAGATGTCCATTCATAAATATATTGTTTGTAATTTCTTAAAATACTTAACATTTCGTGAGTGCATTTCTCATGGTCTGTCATTTGTAAATCTACAATTCGCGTGTGAAGTGTTGAATCTGCATTTGTGGATCGCCCAATACACGCTTGCAAGCTATGGAAAGCCAACTGTGCCAAAACGTCAGAATTTGCGTTCGTGTACAGACGTCAAAAATTAACGTTTTGACGTCTGTACACGGCTGTTTTCATCTATGCTTCCATGCTATTGGTTGGCGTCAACATAGCCACCCCCCTTTTTATGTAGTGTCTGCGCTAAACTGTATGTAGTCCTGTAATATGTTTTATGTAGTCCTACTGTGATCATGTGGGCTCTTACGTAGCTATCATTTAGTATTTGGGACAGTCCATTTGTGTGGGGGAGAGCCACTTGTGCGGTTGATCCGGTATCACACTACAGTATACGAGCGGCATGTCTTTGCGTCATGTCACAAAGTTAGTAATTTGCCGTTTTACAGTCAAGTCGAGCAGGGCAGCTTTCAAGAGATATGGGAATTCTGCTTTTAGCCAGCTGGTCCAATTATTTTTGTGATTTGTTTAAACTGGCAATTTGAGTGAGACTGCGTCCCCATTACACTGTTTTGACGTTAGCCCCAGTCAGACTCGTCGCTCACTGGCAGTGTGACAGTGCACAATGTTGTATTTCACTCCAGAAACGTCAGAGAGGACTGCCTAACGTAGATACGAGCCTGCTGAAGATAGCCAGCAT
>CAEFZP010005835.1:0-169065 GCA_903064625.1 Mallotus villosus | reverse complement strand
TTTAAACTGGATTCAATGATGAGGGAAAAAAACTAAAGTCTAACACCTATGTAAGAGTTGAGTTGCTTGTGTCTGGGCTGGGGAAGCTCAAAGTCCTGATGAGCTCAAAACGAGGTGAGAGGTGGATGGTAAAGCTAGACTAAGAATTGCTAGAGACAGAGACAGAGAGAGAGATGAGAGAGAGAGAGAGACGAGAGAGAGAGAGAGAGGAGAGAGAGAGAGACGAGAGAGAGAGAGAGAGAAAAAAGAAAGAAGGAAAGAAAGGGGGCTGTGGGGGCAGGGCCAAACATATGATTCGCCAGCAGCTGAGCTGACACAACACCTCCACTGTCTGCCAGCTAGCTCCTGTGTGCGTGTGTCCTTCACAGGCTAGTGGTGAACAGAGGGTGAGCTAAGCTAGGAAATGCCCACACTGTGGGGGTGGGGCTGTGCTGTGTCCACCATACACAGATGACCTGCCACAGGTCACATTTTCACTGCTTCTGCATCATCAGGGGCACACTGATAAACCTATTTTATATTTGGCTTCAGAAAGCCTGAATGGGCGACGCCATATTAATGACTGGCAGTGTACACAGCAAACACGCACGCACACCACACACACAAACAGACTGTGTGCTTACACATGCATGGATGGCACAATACACATGCCTAAGATTCCAGCTATTAGTTGGGAGGTTTGTAATAACAGGACCTTGGTTTAACCTCCAGGCTTAGGGCAGATCAGGGAGAACTTAGCTTTTTAATAGATCATTAGCCTGGAGTGTATTGAGCTCCGTTCAAGAGAGCTTTGTGTCGTGCTTTCCCCCCACATAACAGAGTCTCCTGGAGTGGGGTAACAGAGCCCAATTCCATGTCACCCTCCTCCCATGGCTAGCCATGGTAATGATGCCAGTGGAGTCAGTGTCAGTAGTTTGGCAGATATGCCTGTCCACGCATTAAAAGCCTGTCCACACGCAGGGGATATGCCTGCCATACAAATCAATACTCCTCACATGCTCTAATTACAAGCACTTAATTATCCCAGTCCACTCGCAATCCCCACAGAGTTGGTTAGGCTCATTGAACCAAATTGACTGTAGTCTCATGAAAGGAAACAAGAATACAAACTTTGATAGGTCTAATCGGATCACACAGAGTTGAGCACAAATGTGTTGATTGTGTGTGCAGAGCACAACCTGGCCCAAGTAGTCTGGATGAGTTTCGGCAAAATTGACAAAGTGCTGTCTGTGCAGTTAAATTGCCTTGCTACATTCATAAAACTGAAGTTTCATGTGTCACAGTAGCGCAACGTAAGTGAATCAAGTTAGCTTTACATTTAAAACAATTCTGGTTTAAACTATGTTAGGCCTAGTCTTAAATGCACTACAATGATCTGTATCTATCTGTGTCAAGCTGTCATTTTAGTTTTTATTTGTTTAAGTAAAGTTCATACTCTTTTTAGTGAAGTCAAGTTTCAGTCAACTAAAAGTCTGAGCATTTTTGTCTTATTTTAGTCCGAATTATCCATGACTATTTTCGTCTAGTCAACGAAGACGACTGATGACATTTTGTCTAGTTTTAGCCAATGACAATTTTATTTTATTCTCTTTTTAATCAAAACGGATGTAGTCCAAGCAGTTGTCTCAGGAGGCATGTTAATGCCAATAATACAATTTGTTTAAATGTATACGTATTGGTCTAGAATAAGGTATTGAAAGTCATGTTGTTGATGCCAAATCCAGTTCAGTGTAATTGCTCTGTGAATGACAAAACTATCTACAGTATTTGGCCAACAAGGGATGCTTAGTACAGTCAGTAACAGTCAGTCAGGTAGGAACTAAGAACCCACTTTACACTCTCTCACAAACAAATATACACACATGCTAGTCACACGTTTGTCTCAGTTGTTTTCAGCTCCAGTAGCTAACGTTTAAAGCTAACGTCACATTAACCACAGCCTCATGAGTTGGCTAATAATAATAAAGCGATTAAACAAGACAAAATCATGTTATAACAAATATTTGACATTTTGGCATAGTTTATATTTAGTAAACCACATTTAACGTTTTTATTCGTCAACAATATACATTTAATTACAGTCATCGTCACATGACCAGCATTTACGTTGCGTCTCATTTTCGTCACGTTAAAAAGGTCAATTGACGACAATATTTAGTCATAATTTTCATTGACGAAAGCAACACTAGCTGCAATACGAACTTTTAGACTATTTGTTTTGTTATATTGAAACCATTTTGGCAAGCCCAACTAGTTGGTGTCTTATATAGGTGTCTTATATGATAATTAATAATTAATTATGATAAAGCACATTAATATATAGATTTTTTTAAATCCCCAGAGATTTTCCTTGTTTCTTGCTTCTCTCACACCATTCAAATATCTTGTTGCGACCTAGTGACACTGCCTTGTTGAGATCTAGTGAAACTGCCTTTCGTCATCCAATTCGCTTAATCTAGTGACACTGCCTTTCGTCATCCAATTCGCTAGGTGGCGCCGGCAGGAAGAACTGCGGTCCTAGAACTGCGGTCCTAGAACTACGGTCCTAGAACTGCAGCCTCCGGTACTGCAGGCACATACTATTGAGTATATCCACTATGTCATTTTGTTCGCTAGCCAGCCCCTTTGAAAGCAGTTGTATATCGGTTATTAAAGCGAATTCGCTTCTTAATAATGAAACAGAATTTCCCGTTTCAGTGTTGTAGTACTCGAGAACGGTGTTGGTCTCGAGACCACTTTTTGAAGGTGTCGACCTTGTCTCAGAATCGACCGCTATTTTACTCTGCCATGGTCTGGGTGATTACTCAATTCTGATTGGCTGCAGGGGTGTCCATTATCAGGTGATATATGGACACCTACTAAGTAGTTCCAGCAAAGTGGTTTGTTCACCATTCTAAATTATTGCGCTGGCTACATAGTATGAGCCTGTAAGTGTAAAGTGTCTGAAAAAAGTAACCACAACAACAGGGACGGAGTCAAAGCCTAGCATGTAATTAGCTACAACAACAAGTGACTTCAATATTTCTTTTAACTTATTTGGAAAAAGTTACTTTTCTGAATTTACTGTCAGTGTCACGTAACCGCTCATCTCACATCCCACACTTCGCTAGACAATCTACAGTACTTCAGACAGGCTGCGGCCAACATGCCGATTATTTTCTTTATAAAAATCTTGATCTGATTTGGGGACAATGACATGGCTCGATAGCTGGCTAGTGTTGTTGTTAGACATATTGACTGTCAAATTATAATGACTGTTTGGAGAATATGTCAACTTTGATGCGGTCATCAATTTAAGTTTCATTTTATTCCGAAGGCCTTTGGAAATCGCATTAGTTCAATCGCAGTAGGCTACCAAGGCAGTTTTGACATCAGTAACTAGGGAGAACCGGAGCGAAAGTAATGCGGGACGAAAGTAACAAAGCAATTTTTTCTTCTGCCCTGACTACAATTGCATTCCAAGTTATGACAGCACCTTCAGCACGCAACCATTGATGGAACAGTCAAATTTCACGTGATGTCGTCATCGTTTGCCGCGGTTACGTGCGAAAATCACTTTTGGAGTGCCCAAAGTAAATTACTGAGGCGGCCCTTTTTTTGCTAATTACAAGTTGTGTTTCCAGTTTCAGGTGTCACAGTAAGGAACAATCTACAGGTTATTTAGTGCTGTAACACATTCTGAAGGTTGCCTTGTCAGAGTTTTTCAGTATAAAAGTAAATCTGGTTTAAATGTCAGGACTTCCTATCGGGACGAAATTAACACTTTAATGCAACAGTAACCTATGTGGTGACTTTCTGTTTGTGGAAAGCATTTATTAAAACATGTTTGTCATATTAAACCAACAGAATATGCCAAGAGTGAGGGTCAGAAAGACAGACAGAGGTCTGATTCAGAAGAAATTAAATATTTGATGAAGCTGAAATTTAAAATGAAAATGCAATTCATAGATTTTTTTGCAAAAATAAAGGACAAAATATGTATGCAGTTACATATTAACAAAGTCATAATCAGGTATATTTAATAAAAACCAGAGTAACACAAACAAATCTAGCTTGTATCGTTGTGTTACTTTTGACCCACCCATGTGTTACTTTCGTCCCATCTGACAGGGTCGAAAGTAGGCCTACCAATGTGCAACATGTGTTAAAAATGAAATTTTACTGAAGTTGTTCGACATTTGTACAAAATACCACCTGGTATTGATAGACCATAAGCAAAAATATCTATGTCTAAAACAAGTTAAGTTTTCTGAACATTTTTACTTTCGCCCCTGCTCTCCCCAACACATTCATTTATATGTAACAAAATTCACTGATACCGAAAGTGTATCCTCTTAATATTGTCATTCTGTTAGCCAGCCCCTTTGAAAGCAGCTGAATCTTGGTTGTAAAAGCAAATTTGCTTCTAAATAATGAAACGGAATTTCCCTATTTTCCTTTCTACACAGAGTGGAGGGGCTGTGACGCAAAGAGAGCAAGCCAAGCTGCGCAAATAATTTTTCATTATTTGATGTAAAAAAAAGTCAATCCTGGCACTGCACTCCGTTGGGTTATAAAGAGGACACCTGCCGAATATAAACTTTGCAGTGCCCAGTTCTTGAGTTGATTGTGGGAAACTAAACCCATTCAAATGTATAAACACACACACACACACACACACACACACAGATTCCTGGCCTTATTAGAGAGATGCATTTGTGCGTATCACATCTAGCCTGCAGTAGGAATAGAAAGCTCTTAAACTGTAACGCTCTTAGTAGTACTCAGGGCCCAGGTAATTGCCGATTTATTATAAACAGCACTAGGAGATAATCCGGCTCCCGAGAGCTCTTACCAAATGCAAACCACTGCATCGTTAATGTCTCCCCTACTCCACAGTGGTGGCTACACAGCTAAGGCCTGGACATGATTTGCAGTCACTGCTTGACTGTCCTGTAAATGTCAGCCATTGAGCACAAGACACTCTGCAGACAGAGTTTCAGCAAACACAGGATGAGTTTCCTTTGGCCTTACAATATCAATACATAGTGCTGAGCTTGGTTAATTAAGTTTTATTAGGATTACCTTTAGAACATTAGTGTACAAGGGGGGGTTTTCACAATACTGATTAAAAGTGCTCATGGCTACAGTGTATGTACACTCAGTATGTAGCAATAGCACACTTTTCATGAACTTTCCTTAAATTTCAAGTAAGGTAGCAGGCAGCTGTCTACCTAAGAGGTTGGGCATGTTCCAAAAGAATGAAAAAAGTGATTAAACTAAACCGTTACATTAGCGTAATTTCTGAAAAACCAGTTGGTTTGATCCAGGATGTCCGCCCGGGCCCCTCGTCAGCATGCAGGGAGTGTCTCCAACCGGGGCTATTCATAGCCGTACAGATATCGAGAGGTGAAAAAAAAACTAAACAACAACAAAACACTCATGTCTTGCATTCCAAAAATACCAGACAATTCCTTAGAGATGTTAAGCTCAGCTACAGAGGCTCACGAGTTTTCCCATTGGCTTGTGAGAATGCAAGCTCAAATACAGGAGATTTAAAACCTCATTCCTTGATACTTTAAAAAGATGGTCAGTGCAGTGCAAGCAATAACTATCAAGGAAACAAGGACTGAATTACAAAACAGAAGCGTTTATGACAACAACCTTTATTACTTTCTAATCAAGTTTAACTTTTTCTGCGTTATTTGGAAGAAAGACAATGCATCACTGTTTTATCTTTTTATACGATGTACCTCACTGGCACACTATCACTTCACAACTATCACACCTTGGTGAAAGAAAATAACTACTGAGGAGGTTGATTCATATCAAAATACTTCACTTAAGCATTAAAACAATTGAAGTTCACTCCAATTTAGTTTTCCAAACTAAATTTAAAATAAGAAACATTTCCTGTACCACGAACACATCTGAGTGTCGCTTAGCCACCACAACTAGAAAGGCTCAAAATGTTTCCCTACTTTGTTAAGGAGAACAGACCCCTACGCTCAGCAGTTGTCTTTGTGGTTGCTTAACTAAGGGCCAGAGTTGAACAGCGTGCAAACATTTGAATGGTCACCTACACAGCTGCTGTCTATGCATGTGTGGGAGAATACCACAGAATACACCCGCCACCTGCGATGCATGAACATATTCTTTCCCAAAAACTATAGGTTCTATGGAGAAGGGGGGACTTGATGGCGAGTAGAAGTGGCGGAATCTACAACAAAAAAAGTCAAGTTGAAATGTTAAAGTCATCATGTCATCTTGATTGACATAATATACTAAAAGGTTTGTGTTCAGAGGGAAAGTTATTAGACAAATAATTTTTTTGAAATCGATCTTTAAATTTCACACGTTACTTTTATTACAGTACTACACTTGCAATTCCCATGATGTTACTATAAAGAAAAACGTTTCAGTATGGCACCTTAAGTACGACAGTCTTTTTTTCTTTTTCATCACGTTTCAAACGAGATGTCTGTAGCTTCAAAGGTCAAAGGTGCAACATCTTGCATGAATCCAAACTTTTATCAGGCTATGGCCAACATGAATTGCCTGGGCTAGATCATAACTGATACTAGCTCAAACCTATTTAAAAAAAGATTTAATAGTATACAACAAATTTACAACAAACTAACCTACAAAAGTGTGACGTTGAAGTGATTGAAACACCACCATACACTAAACGCTCAAACGGGTTATTTGGTAATGGTCCGTTAGCGGAGGAAGTTGCCAGCCTCTGATTTGATAGCAGTGATAAAGGCGTGACAGGGTGTAGCTAGCTACCCCACCCCTCTTATCAGCAGCCAGAACAGATGTAGCCAGCTGGGGAGAAACATCCATGGCAGGCAAGGAAATCTAGGGAAGACTGTGAGTGTGTGTGGATATGTGCATGTGAGGCTATGAGAAAACATATGTGATCATATAAGTGAGTGTGCTTGTATAATTAAGTGTACAACTCCATGGATAGTGCATACAATGGCATGTGCGTGTGTATGCTTATGACTGTGTGTGCCTCAATGTCACTGGCTATATGCATGTTTGTGTGGAGGATGTGGGGGAGAGACCATAGCAATGGACAGGCAAAATGTGCCTCCTGTTGAGACTCGCTCCAGCAGGCCTGACAGAGTGATTACAGTATGTAAGGCATAATGACTCTTAATATACTCTCGCCGTTAACTTTTTACCTTACAGTTACCAAACTAGGACTTCTTGTTTACAACTTTACTTCATGTAATTCATAGATTAAACCTCCAGAAGGGAATACAGGTTTACTTCTAATGCCATCTCTCACTCTCTTTCTTCCTCACAGACACAGACTAAGCCATCATCTAAGTGCACACGTTCTGGTAGATTTGTTTTTCAGTTGTGATGCCTTTCTCTTTTCTAAGACCACAGAAAGGAGTCCTTGTTGAGCGTTCGGTATGGTTCTATCAAACTGAGTGTATTCAGAGTGTACGATAACCCTCTTGATCAGATTCAATGAGCTCATTACTTTCAGAAGCATCCATTAAAACACCTCTGAGGACTTCTCAGTGGAATGTAACGACCGCGTCAGGAGGCCAAGTCAACCTATCTTACATCATCCTGAGATCCTTACCAGCACCTACATTTCATTGCACCACACTATTTTGTACTTCTGTATATTATATTACATGCAAGAGAATCAAGCTTTCCAGTCTATGTGTAGATGTTGTGCGCTCTAGCTGTACAGGTATTTATAATAAAAGCAGTAAACTGAAATATCTTCCAAGCCAAAGGAAAGTAAAGCTTATAGTTCACTCAAACTACTCAAATCAAACCAGTGGTGGTTCCCAAATTGAAGGCTTTGTGGTGAAAAATGGCTAGTGTGTCCCTTGGGGGCCAGTGTAGCAAGAAAATGACATCCATATTTGAAGTTGGGAGCAACAGGGTTGAAGGAGACGAGAGGGGTCAGTGTGTGAGGGTCACCAGTCAGGCAGGCTATCTTGAGGAAGTAATTTTCCTCTCTCTTCAACTGCTGGCAGGGGGAGGGAGGCGAGTGGGGAGGAGGATGGGAAAGCGGACGCACATTACTGGCAGTTTCCATGGTGACGCAGCTGGGAAAGTTGAGCGCTCCTGTCACGTGTGTAGGGCACGAGGCGTTGTGCTGGACTGTGCCGCTCGCACACACACACACACACACACATACACGCACAGACACAAACACACATATACACCAGACTAGGCAAGAGAGCAGAGGGAGAAAGAGAGGAGCCTGTTTCCTCTCTTTTCAAGAGGGGTCTTTCTCTCTCGCTCTTTTTCTCGTTCTCCCTGCCACTTCCTGTGGGAACAGAACACCAGGCCTGGCCCACACACACTCGACACTTGTATGGCTTCTACTGATCAGACATTGAAAACCTCAATGATAATTTCCCTTTTCATATGAAAAATGTTGGGCTACATGTGGTTCAGCCATGAGTCAGTTTAATGGACAATTTGTCTAATTATGAAAATCTTGGGGGGGTCCACAGAAAAAAATATCTAACTGAAAAGGAATAAATAAACACACATGGTAAGGGAGTCTGCCTCATAATCTATGGGTTACATGAGTGTGTGTGGGGCTACAGTACTTCAGCCAAACCAGTTTTCCTACTTACCAGTTAAGTGCTCCAAAATGTTGTTTGGCTTCTGAAACAGTGTAACGTATTTTTCGGAAATAAAGCCGCGGTTTATACCCCGATTAAAAATGTTCTTGTGGTGGTGAGGCTTATATTTATATTTTATAACAAAACAGGCTACTACTTGTTAGCCTTCTCATTAGCTTATTTTGAAGCCTGTTTTGTAGCATTGCTACGAGTATTATGCTAGCTAACTTAGCCCGGAAGCTAACGAAGCTAGCTAGCTACAGTTTCGGAAAAATCACTTACGCTTTTGGGGACTGTCGTAAATATTTAGAACTCACGCGTCAAAGGGTAAATATTTGTTAATTCCCGGGCAATAGAAAACATACATTACGCACTTACTTTCGTTTTTGAAGTGTGTTGCAATGGCATCCTGTAAGATCGCCTATACTCGTGCATTGCTTGGTATCATTGTTCGCGTATCAAGTGCGGCATATAATAAAGTGCCGTTTGCGGCAAAATGCGGCTTATTTTCGGGAAAAAAAACTTTATGTACCCTAGTCTGGGTGCCAGTCGACCTTAGCCCCGCCCACCCCCAAAAATGTGGTCGGGAAGTTCGGTCTGGGGTCGCTCAGTTGGGGAAATGTGCCCGAACAAGAGCTGTTCGTAACAATCAAATTGTCAGGGCGGGCTTTATACGATGATGGACAGATGATCAACAGTAAGGTAATCAATCGCGTCACTAAAGACCGCTTGGGTTGAATTACTTTTCAACAAACAACATAGGCTACTATGTTACAACATAGGCTACTATGTTGTTCTGATTGGTTGTAGGTCTATCCGATTGAGCGAAGAGGCATTTTTTTTAAACATGCCCCATACTCACAACCCAACCGAGCGGTATCAGACTCATATTCTGACTAGAATTATGAGTATGACAACGTCAGGCTAGTAGTACCCAGAAGCCTGGACTAAGTAATGTGACTGCACAAAACACCACAGAAATGATGCTATAGTAAGGACAGAGGTAAGCAGATAACGGACATGTGACTTTACGATGCATGTGGCATGGAGACAGTGCTATGGAGCAACAGCTGGGCAGGAGTATTGTGTGAGTTAGAAGCTGTGTGTTAAGCGTGTGTGAGAAAAACAGAGAGACATGAAGAGAGGGTAGAGAGAGGCAGTGTGTTAAAAGCATGTAGGTCAGGCAAAACTTGAGGGCTCTAGAAAAGTTTGGAGGGTGTGTGCCACTGTCGACTGTTGAGGCATTACAGAGCACCCCTTCAATCCCTGTTTCACATCATACACATAGCTGGGACATCTTTTCACATCTGCCACAAGGACAACACATGGCCTGTCTGCACAGTAACCAGATATTCTAATTTCTTCCCAGTGCAGGAAGGACAGGCAAAAGCCTAAAACTCAAGAATAGGGCCATATCATAGTCAGGTGATTTTAGTAGCCTACAGGAAGTACACGAGCTTTGCGTTTGAGGACGGTCATGTCGTCACAGGCTTGGTAAGGCTCAAACAAATGAAAAGTGACCAAACACCAACACTTCAAAACACTATTAGAACTTGTGACGGAGCCCTGGCTCTGAACATTAGAGGGTGCTGTCACAGGAGTGGCGACACTCTTCCACTAGCAGAGGGAGCAATCTTTTACCATTAATCAGCCACCTTGACAAGGTACAGCTGGGTAGCTCAGGCTGAGGGATGGGTTGGCTCTTTCATATCATTAGGTGCGTTCGACATGGACTGCGGCTGAATGAAACGACCGGCGAGAGTAGCCGCTTGCAGTCGGGGAGGAGTTGAAAACGGCTCTGTGAAGTTGGACATTGCAGCTTCTCGTGGTTTGCTGCGTTGATGTCAGTCATGGCCGATCAAGCGCTGTTTGCTTACGTTACTTTATTTATAATTAAACTTAGTCTTTCCGTTAGTAGAAGAGGTGGCCCAAAACCCTTTCTTCAGCAAATGTTTTACTCAATCAAATTGTTTGGTCCGGATTTGAGCATTGGCGAAACTGAAGGTGTCAGAATAATTACAAAACAAGCGTCAAAGTTGTCGTGTGTGAGTCTGGCCAATCATGAAATAGCTGTGTCGTCTTTGAAGCCGTGCAGTTGCTCTTGAGAAAATGCGCTCGTCTACACAGCCGGCAGTTCTCGAATCGATCTCATGGTACTTTGATGGCTACGTCACAGCGACCTAGCCTCGGCGCCGTCTCAAGTCGGACAAAAAGTCTAACCAGAATTCACTGTTTCAAGTCAGCCGCCTGCAGCCAGCTGCAGCGCTGCATGAAGCGAGGTCATGTCGAACGCACCTACTGATTTTGTTTGTTTTGTTGTTAATCAATTATGGAAAGGTTGTTTGTCATTGTATAAATGTTGGGATTAATTAATGGTACAGCCCATTTAAAAAGGGAAACATTTGTTTTAGTGGTGGGAAGTTAGAAAAAATGCAGGCAAGTGCTTGGTGAAGTGACTTTTGTTGAAATCCCAGTGGGGGAATTTGTTTTGTTTTTGATCATTCATGACACAACCGTTGTCTGCCTGAATCCTACACTATGGAAAGAAAGTGCCTTTAACCTTCCTCTATGCCTGGGTCCTTGGTCATCATTTGAACAACCCACACCTAGAGCCCAGCTAATAGCTCACAAACAGTAGAAATGCTCTGTTGTCAACTACATCAAACAATTTCCCAAAGTCACATTGTCTGGTCACTTAATGTTTAGTGGTATATGATGGCAGTGACACTATATAGCCTTAACATCGTGTTTTTTATAACATCATGATGATCCCTTGATATAAATGTCAGACTGGATTAGATCCACTTGAAACTCAATTGACCATCTAGCTCGAATTGTTAAACCGATGCTGACTACAGTATTTATTATGGCTCAACAGACTAGCCTTTTCTCTATACTATAACCAAACTCCTCTGGGTGTGGCTTTCATCTGGATACAGCTTGTGTCTGCTTTTAGCATGTCTTGACTTGTACCACAGACACCAGTCAAAAGAAAGAGAGAGAGAGGAAGAGCTGGTCCAGTTACAGAGGGTAAACAATAACTTAAGGACATAACTAGTTTGGTTTGTAGATGTGCATTTGAAAAAAACAAACAAACAAAAAACAATCCTTCAATGGTAAATTGTGGTAGGCAAAATCTGACTGAAAGAAAGGACAACTCACTCGCTATTTTATAATTGTTTTCCCATTATGGGGAACTTGCACAACTGGAATTTACTAGAAGGCTAATATATCCAAAGAGTTGACAAAAACACAATGCCTGGTGATCAGTGTGGCAAGTCTTACAGAGTTTAATAGGTTAAACTTACTCCTCTAAAAAATACATACTGTCCACCCACGACAGAATTACTCGATTTGTGGTGGCATAGCTGGCTAAAGTGGGTGTTCATGAGAGGTGGTTTCCCCAGTCTGAACCCTGGTGTGGGGGGGAAGCCATTGTGACAAATGACGCGATAACACCTGCAACACAATCCCAACATGTCATGAATGATTCAGACAGTTTGGTCTCATAATTGCTGTCGCTTTCATTGGAGATGGTGCTAACCATAAGTTTCATTGACAGAAAAAAAGTGAACAGGGTTGATCTTTGACCAATTTCGGTTAGGGTCCAAACAGAAAATAGTGTGATTAGAAGGGTTTAACCCAGACTGTCAGTTTGTTTCCCCATGTGGATCAGAATCTGCCAAAGAGCATACCGGCAACATGCTGACAAATTATGGTGATTTTCAGCTATACCAAACAGCAACGCTGGCTTGGTTGACAAGTTTCAATCAGCCGGTGCAAGACAACCATCTTTATGGAACCGTTCCACACGAGTTGGGGCCTAAGTACACGTATATAAATCTTTCTGTTTTGTACATTTTATTCTAAGAGAGTTTTTTTCTTTACAGTCAACTGAATTGCCAACGGTGGTTAAAGGCAAAAGTTCCATTCCCCAACTTCCTGTGGGAGCTCTGTCTAGTCCTTCATAAAATCAAAGGAAGTGGACAAAATGATCTGGTTTTATTTGCTTTGTCTATGTTCAGAAAAGTAAATCAAAGTAACCCTGTCTTTACTTGTCGTGCTCTCTCTGAAATTTTTACCAGGATGATTACATCTTTCTTTCATCAGCCCAAGTCACAAGACCATCCAGGTCTCATGCAATGTTGATAATACACACCTGAACAGTCCCATCGTCTGATAACCATCCTATGCTGGGACCACCATGCCACCACACACTCTGATCTTTGTTTCTGAGGCAGACAACAGACTTCTTGCCCCCAAGCAAACTCAGTCTGGTATTACAATGACTCGTCCTTCTCCAACTTGGTGTCAAGAGATGACAACAGTGGGAGGTTTTCAAATGCAAAAAAATAAATAACTAAGAAAGATGTCATGTGTTTATAATATGTAAATAGTATAAAGGCAAAGTTTTTCTATATTTTTGCAATGTTTCTATTTTCACAGAATGCTGCTGACAATGGTATAAGTATTTAACGTCGGTATTTAGTTTGCCACAATTGAGACCTCATTCATTAGAAAAGCTAGTGGCACTCGCTCATGCATCAAATCCTTTGCAAATCCTACTGGCAAATTTGAAATCACTAACCACTATTCAGAGTGCATTTCCTAACCTAGTCAAAACATTGCAACCAACACCCTTTTTGAACACAACAGTGCAAGCCCTTGCAGTGTTACAAGAGGGGATGGAATGACAGTAAAGCTTGAGCTGATTCCCATCCTGCACTGCTCACTGGCCAGCAGCTCTGTCAGGAAGGGCTGGTGGCCTGGCCAGGCTGGCAGACATTGTTTCAGTGATGTCACCACTTCCCGCGAGTGCCTCAGGGAGAGAGGAAAATCCTCTGATCAGCGAAAAAGTGACAAAGAGCTGGTCGCATGTCCCCCCGACTTCATCAGTCTCAACAGTGACACTTCCCACTAGCCCTAAAGGTAGCCTTTATTACACACACTTATTTATATCTGCAACAGTCAGTCTCAAATCAGTCTATCTAAATCACTTATAACAGGGGTATACACAAGCAAGGGGTATAAGCATTTCAAAATGAGTTATTCGTACTTCATTTGAAGGCATACAGATGATTTACATAGTCTGTATCTGACAGGAAAAGTCAATTTAAAGAAAGAGTTTGAAACCCTACTGAGGATTATATCTTTGATCTGTCTCTCTCGACCAAAACGAAATGGAACAAAATGATGCTCCCTCTCATTGAGGACCTGACAGAAAATAACTGTTGAGGTGGGGCTGAAACAAGGGGTGCTTTTGAAAATAAACACTTCATAGTAGGAGAAAGTAACTGAGACAGAGCAATAGATTGGGCTGGACTCAGCTCCACTGTTCTATCTTCAGCAAACATAATGGGGTTGAGGCTGCATGTGTGACGGGTATGAAACGGACGTGGTCTTACAAGCTCCGTCAGAGGCATACTGGCCAATGTTCGCTCCCACCGGGAATCGAACCTGCTACCTCTCGACTTCCAAGCGCAACCACTACCAACTACACCAAAGAAAAGCTAGCTCTTCATTGATGCGGGTGGCCCATTATTAACCTGAGGAGTGAGTTTGACCAGTTCACACCAGTTACACATGCAGAGAGGATGATGATGAGATGACCCTGCTTCCTGGTTTGACTGTCAAGTTCTCTCAAGTCATGGTTGTATCCATCCCTGGTTGTGCAAACTTTTTGAAAGAGAACCTTCCATCTAAGGTTAATGAGTGAGATTGTGTCTTCAGCCTTCCAAAGGCATGACAATTGTGTTCAAATGTGGGTCCTCATAGATATTGTAGCTTTGAGAGGACTTTTGTAGCTTGGATTCAAAGAAAGGATTAGTGTGTGATCAGTCAGGAACCAAATTATATGACTAACTGTTTCTTCATGCTATACAGCAACGAATATACTTGTGACATCTGGGTAGCTGCAGGATTCAGTGATGATACCAGAAAAGGTAGTCCTAGAAAGAGAAGGGTGTTGGCTTGGTGATGCAAACATCAGTAAAGCTGAATTCCAAAAGGTTTTTGTTGCACGACAACAATACCAAAATAGCCGGTCTTAATCTTGTGGTCTACATGACTAGTGAACATCAATTGACTTTCCAGTGTAATGGGTGTCTATCTTTGCCATTTATTGGAATACACTTTTCAAACAGTTGAGGGTACAGGAATGTGTACTGGAATCTAATCTGCTGGGGGATATGCTTTTTCCATTCCCTGCCATCAACTTTTGAAGTTTTAGCAAAACTGGAAAGCCGGCCAAAGCTGTTCAGACTGGCACCAATGGAAAACTTAAAGACATCCAAATGCTTTAGGTTTCCAAGGGATTCCATAGTATACTGATTACCACATGCCTTGAATGCAACAGAAACATTTAAGTAGACACACCATCACTTCCCTCATGTTGATGTTATTATTTAGTTTTCTTGCCTCATTCACCACCTGTCTCACACTTTCAATAAAGCCCCTCCTTACAAAAAACAGCTGATTCATTGTTCAGCTGTTCCTCACACTCTGGGCGAAGTATGAAGCTGTGTGACTACGATGATATATTACCCTATTCAGCACAAACAAGCAAACACTTTGGTTAGAAACATCAGAATCACACAGAGTTGAGGACAGCTATGTTCTGGGCCATACAGTTGAAAACGCATTCCTACATTCCTCTCTCTCTATTCCACAGTGTCACAAATCAGATCACCTCTTGATATTCCTGTGCATTTTCCTTTTGCTGTAAATCAATTCACCAGATTTGTAAGTAATTTCCATTATAATTCACAGGAATAATAATTGGGACACAGTGAGGGACAAACAGGCTTATGTGGTAAGGTCAATAATGGATGACAGACCCAAAATACATCACCAACAAAGAAAAATGTGACGGCTATAGAGTGTACTAGTCTACATAGCAATTCCAGCACATAATCTGACCAACGCAAACAACTATAGGCTACCACAAGAAATAACGTCACACTGAATGTACCATATGATTCAATCATCATTCGAGACATGTGAGTTTGATGTACAATTTACCTGTCAGTGAGTGTTGACTGTGTGCCGCTCATTGGGCTTCCGTTATGGGTTTTTTCCACGGATTTATCCAACTAGCATTTTACCACAACGACAAACTCCGATTTTGAATCGACTCCGTATTTCCTTTCAGTGTCCGTCCAACCAAGGCGTTCCACAACGACTGAAAATCGTTTTATCCATCAAATGAAAATTATAATTTTGGTATTCCACAGTGTACACCCAATTTGTAGATTTAGTATGTTGCTGGAGCAACTGATGTGAAAAAATGTGACACGAGAGCGAAGGAATCAGGGTACAATATAAACATCTTCTTCAAAGACATTACCGGGACGTGAAGTGAATACGCCGTGTTACATTGATATTTCCAAGTATCACTACATTAATCTCTCAAAATCTTCAAGAGGAACATTAAATGCGAACACATTGTAGCCTGGGCTTCGCCTGCCGCTGTCTGCGTACGTCTTTGTCAGTAGACCACCGGGGAACTATTAGCCGACTGGCTACCTATTGTTAATGTTTCCTTTTTGAACACAGTAGCCTACCAAGTTGTACTTTTGATTACTCTTTTTAAACGAGTCTTCCCTATTAACTGAGAAACAGTCTTAACATAGTTTCTTGTCTTCTCATAAGTTTTTTCCAAGCTTGCTTGCACTCGGTGCGGATCCCTTATTTTCCCCTCTGAAATGTTTTCACGGCAGCAGCATTCCCGATCGCCCCTTATCCCTGAAGGGCTTGGTCCTTCATGTCTGGAAGAATTCTGCCAACTATAATGAAAGTTTCCGACGGTAAATTCTAGACCTTTTTGCAAAATTGAAACATTGTTGCGCACCACGTTCCAAATCTACAAGTTAGTTCAGATAAGTGATTCACACTTTTGCACAGGCCTCTCGCTCTTACTGTATAGAGCGGATGGAAAAAAGGAAATGCTTTCCCACCCCCACCCCCAAATGAAGAAAAAAAAACACCCAATCCCTCTTCTATAGAAATTTCGATGGAGAACTTTCTGAAAGCAACGCTACACTGCTATACTATGCATTTGGACATGGTTATAAAAGTATACGGTATGAATGAATTACATCTAAAATCGTGTTGTATGCGTGGCAAGTGTGGATTTAAATCTGGTACATTTTATGACAGTTCAATTCAATGCTCCTATCAAAAATAAACTACGCTTCTGCCTTCGAAATTGAGAGAGATGTCATGTTTGGACGTTACAACAATCATGGAACTGTTGTTATAATGGCAGGTTCCAAGTTCTAACGAGTCGGCTTCGGCGTGTGTTTATGTAGCCAAAGACTTTAAGATAGCAACAATACAAAAGGTACTGTTAATGACGTATACTGACGTAGATATAACTAGTTCAAATATTACACATATTCAACTCTTTCCTGGCATCTATTTACCACCCCATGTATAGACACTTTCTGAGACATAACAGCAACTTAACTAAAAGTTAATATAAGGAAATGACATGACTTGATCAACAGTCATCATCACAAATATTAAGTGTTCCAGCCTATTACAAATACCACACATCTACAATTGTGTCAAACCACTGATTTCCCTATTATACAGTAGTTCTTGATTTATTTACTGTTTATTTACTGTTTTTAGACCACCGTTTTGGTCACATACATTTTAGTTTAACACTTGTTCACTTCTACTTGTATTAGTGATTCATGCACATGTATCGTACTATTTGTCAGTGTCTTATTATAATTATCACCGAAGGATAACAATTATTACAAGAAGAGACATAACAAACGTAAACCTTATCTTATCGGGACGTAAACCTTATCTTGTAGCTGATCTCCAACATGATTTGATCAGGTATTTAATCTGACTACTTGGTCCACAGAGCATATATCATGCACTTGCTAAACTACCCATGAAGAGTAACAAGGTTTCAATAAAGTCAAGTCTCCCTAACAACAGATTTTGCAGTATAGGCTATAATGCATCCAGAGACAACAATTCTTACACTGGGGGATGTAGTCTATATTCATCAGCGTTAAACTGACTGACTGCTAAAAAGGATTGTCACCATTTAAAACAGCTTCATGATTGCAAAACATCTAGGTGAATTGTAAGGTGGACAACATGAAAAAGGTTGACAGTGCCATCTAAAGGACAAACTAAATATACCAATATAGATGGGAACAGGCACAAAGTGCTTTCTGGTTGCCTACAAAAGGTCTGTACATTTTATGAAGTTCAACAATTAGCAAATGTTATACAAAGAGCACTATGATTCAGCATACTTATTACAAAGAAACTGACATGTTTACTGCCTAATTAGTGTAGCCTACCTTAGCGTTAAATGGATACATTCATTCACTTTACTAAGGATGACCATAGTTTTAATGTTTATCCTTTGGCATTTGCTTATTGTTAACTGGTTACTAAACAAAGCTAAATGTAGCCTTTGAGGCAGAGATCATGCACAAAAGGTAAATGAAGAAATAATAACACAAAGGATGTATTTATTACATATGTCCTTGAGGTAGTCTATCTTCCCTCCTTTGAATTCATGAGAAATAGAACTCTCCTTTAGGTGCAGGATTAGCAATAGGGGTTGCAGTCAATCCCCCTCACAACTACATCTACAGTATGGCCCAGAGCAGTGGGTTCCTGAAGGTGCTTTTTGAATTTAAATGGTGCAAAATTCCCAAAATGAGACTTGTACATTTCATGAGTTCCAATTCATATGGTATGTTTAAAGGAGCATCAAAGTTCTATATCTAAACATATAGACAATGGGAGCCCAATACCATCTCCAGATTCAGTCTTTAATCTGTTTTCACGGTATGTCCATACATATCTTGCCCATTCTGCTCGACCATCTTGTGCCTCTCTTGCCATTTTTTATACTTGGCCCGACTTTTCTTGCAGGCAAATCTTGCTATGTCCACCATGAAGACCCAAGCTAATATGTACATAGCCAGACCCCCCCCTTTCATTATTAGACTGGGTCTGGGGGAGGTGAGTTCACAGTAGAGCATCATGGTGCCCACACCAACACGCACAAAGCCAAACAGCAAGATGAAGATGAAGTCGACCACATCCCCCAGCAGGCTGTCATAGCGCCCAATCTGTCTGAGGAACCAGCGGGCTTGGAGAAGTGGGTTTGTAATTTCACTGCCGAAGATGACGGCACATGTCTCAATTCCAGACTCTCCCAGGCCCAGTGCCAGCAGGATACCCAGGATGCTCATTGTGTGGTGAGCCAGCATGATGGGGCCCTCAGAACGGTGGCATATGCACCAGCCCATGTCGAAGAGGAAGTAGCTCAGGCTGAGCACCAGGGCCTTGATCTGGAGAGGTGTGTTCTCCGTGCCTACGATTGGACATGGACAAAGGTACAGGGGTTCATTGCTAATTTGTGCTAATATCTAATCAAAATTATTAAGTCATTAAGTATTTCTGACACAAAATCTATTACTTCTTTGGAAATTTACAAGGTACTGTATGCTATGCAACAAGGTGGTATGTCCCCTGGTTGAAAATCCAACTATTTATTATGTTATGGACAAGATTTGGGTCATTCACTTTACCATATACTGTAAAGCATGTGAGAAGAACATGATTGATCAAGTAATTGGGAGATAAGGAGATCTGTTCAATAATTAGTGGAAATTCTTACATTGAGGATATTGCTCCAATGTAGAGATAAGAAACCCACCACACATCTCTGTGCCACATCTCACCTGGGTGAGTAAGGGGCCAGGGCCCATCTATGAAGCCTATGTATGCTGTCATGCCCACGATGAGTATCCCATGAAACAGCGTCACCAGTCTGCAGTTCCACTCCTTTCCTCTTTGGTTGGCCAGACAGCAGAAGACACAGTATAGTGCCACCCAGCCAATCAGACTGCAGATCACCTCAAGAAGAAGCATTGTTGTCTCTGTCTGGGAGAAGGGTCAGGATTAGATAGACTTTGACAGATGCTTCAGTTTGTGATATACAGTGGCTTCAGAAAGTATTCATACCTCTTCACTTTTAGTACATTTTGTGTGTGTACAAATTAGAACGGGTTTAGTTTCCCACATACAGCTCAAGAACCGGGCACTCTGCAATGTTCATATTCTGCATGTGTCCTTTTTATAATTCACTGGAGTGCAGTGCCGCGATTGACGTTGTTTGGATAAGCATTTCGACATCAAATAATGAAAAATAATGAACTTGTACTTTGCATCCCATCCCCTTCACTCTGATTAGTCCTCTGGTCTGCAGTGAGGTTCCTAAAAATATATTGAGAACCGGGTACTCTGCTCAGTTAATATTTTGCAAGTTTTTCCTGTTTTGAGTGCAGTACCACGATTGAACTAATGCGATTAACAATGGCATTAGCAATTAAATGAAATTAAACGTAGTAAAGACAATCTGGACATTCTGTTTAGTTATTTAGAAGCGAATTCGGTTTTACAACCGATATTCAGTTGTTTTCAAAGGGGCTGGCTAGCTAACAGAACAACAATACAAAGTGGCTATACTTTTAGTATAGATCAGTGAATTTTGTTGCATAAATTAATGTGTTTACTGATGTAAAAACTGCCTTAGTAGTAGGGATGTGTCGTTCATTTTGAACAAATCTTTAGTATGACTACTTGAGTATCAAGTAGTCTCGGAGTGTGATTAGTTCATGTGGCCACGCATCGGGACTGTTGCATAGGCTCAGTGAAGGAAACAGACATGATTAATTCACTAGAGTCTTTGGATAATTTTTCATCAGAAAGAAATCTTAGTGCATCTACCAAAGCCAAGATAAATTAGAGTAGGCTATGGAAGGAAATTGCACATTTGTGTGGAAGATAATATTTAAAAGAAAAATTCCCGCACTAAATACAATACAGAATGACAGCTTGTATGATTTGAAATTGTAATGTATTATCAGACTAAATAAAGTTTTTAAAAAGTACAAAATAACTAAACCTGTAAATATCACTTGTGACCAAAGACTCGTACCTGAACGAGTACTTTTTTTCCTTCCAAATATCAATAGTTATCTGAGAAATATAGGTACCAAAACCACTGAGAAGAACTGTCATCACCAGCTGCATCACAACACTGCACTATTTATCTATAATTCCAGATTTGTGTGTGCCACCAATTTTATCATGGGAACTATGTGTAACATAGTTGTATAGGTTCAGGTTAAATTCGACTAAATTGACACAACTACGCCATCTACTGTAAAAATGTGTACATGCTTTGAGTAGCTGTAGCGCAGCCTAATGGGAAATTCCTCACAGCAACGGAGGTAACATGTTTGTGAATCCTTGTGGACAATAGGGATTCTTTTGATACCTCACGATTCGATTCAAATCGATTCCTGGGGTCACGAATCGATGAAAAATGGATTCAGGATTTTTTACATTTGTGAATTGATGTGAATCGCTACAAGACTGAATCGCGATTCAAATGTGAATCGTTTTTCCCCCCACCCCTACAATATAGCATTAACTACTTGAAAAGCAATTAAAAGTTGACCCAGTTTGTTTGGTCAGAAATAATAATTGTCTGAAGTTAATTTGGCAGTGGTTGTCAAGGCCGTAGCCATGGAGTCAACATTGGGGGTGGGACAAAATCTGCTGGGGAGTCTGACTGTCTTTTTACATTTAGTTATGAATATAATTACATTTGTTTATGATAATTTCGGACAGCGTGCGTGGTTGCCTGTCTTAGCGTAGTGTAACCGGTGTGAACTGGTGAAACTCACTCCTCAGGTATGTAATGGGCCACCCGCGTCAAGGAATAGCTGTCTTTTCTTTGGCGTAGTTGGTAGTGGTTGCGCTTGGAAGTCGGGAGGTGGCAGGTTCGCCTCCCCGTGGGAGTGAACATTGGCCAGTATGCCTCTGACGGAGCTTGCAAGACCACATCACATTGGTGCCGTGACCCGGATCTCACGAGGTTAGCGCCGGCTAACCGCCGGAGTGAGTTTCAGAGGGGTGAATGTAACCGGTGTGAACTGGTGAAACTCAATCCTCAGGTATGTAATGGGCCACTCGCATCAAGGAATAGCTATCTTTTCATGCAGTTGGTAGTGGTGTAGTTGGTAGTGGTCGCGCTTGGCAAGTCTGAGGTCCTGCGATCGAGCCCAGATAGTGGCAACGACGCCTTGTCGGACGGAGCGTGGCTGTGTCCGTTACATACCCGTCACAGTAGCACATTTATATTTTATATATATTTTTATATCAATATATGGGGGGGGGGATTTGGACCCCCCCCCCGCCTACCCAATATATATTATGATTACGGCCCTGGTTGTATTTAGTTACCAGCCGTTTTATTCATGTTTTACCACTCGGAAAAAAAAATCTGTATGCTAACTCATGTGCCGTCTTTCCAGACAGAGCATGCTTGCTGTTGTCCTTTGAGATGAGCATTCACACACTGTTTTCTTCCTTTGCAATTCCAATGCAGGTGCGTTACAGTATGTTGTATGTTGCTGTAGTCACTAACTGCGGTTACATGGATTCGAATTACTGTCTTATTCGGACTGAAACAGAATGATCCCTTTCTTGTAAACACCTTAATTAGAATAACGACTTCGATCCCATGGACACCCCGAGATAACTCGGTCCGAGTCAATTGATAATTCGGATATCGCATGCATGTAAACGGTGAATCGGACTATGAACTGGACTCATGCTAAACATATCAAGCGCATGCTTGAGATCCCGCCGCCGTCCCCCTCCCTCCATCCCAGGTTGTGACACGGAAGTCGAAAAAGACTATAAGTTGTCGCTGCCGGGAGCTGGCCCGGTAGACCTTTGTCGAGACCTTTGCGGTACTGTGGCAAAGTGCAACAACATATTGGTGGTCTGAATTAAATTCTCCATGTTCCTTCGGCGGCGGTGTTGTCTCTCCAATCTAGCCAATAGCGCCATTTGCATTCGCAGTACTCCTATTGTCATCATGCACGAGATGTAGAGGGACGTAGCTTCACCTTGCCATCTTTCTAGAAATGTTGATGTTGTTGTTGCCATAGATATATGTAAAGGCTTTTATATATATCTATGGTTGTTGTTGGTAGTGGTGAAGAGGTCAAGCGGAAATGGCTGTATCACCACTAGTTGTAATGAAAACACTGCCACATATCGGACTGGGATATTACATGCTTTCGGCCAATAATTTGATTTATTCACTGCCATGTATATTCGGATAATCCAGTTGCCCCAAAAAATAGCATTATCCGAATTAAGCAAGATTCAAATTAATACCATCATGTAAACGCACTGAGTGGTGAAATGTTTTGTACTAAGATATTTACTTGTGAACTGCTTGATGTTTTATACTGTTGGAAAAGTCAAGCACATAATAATTATTGTTAACTGTTAATTCTAAAAAGGATCAAAAGTAACAGACCAGTATGAAGAAGCCATATTATAATTCTGTTTATATAGTGACCTTTTGTTAATTTGCAAGAGGACAGCTTAAATTTTGTTTATTTATTTCAATTAAATAGCCTATTGTACATGTACATTTAGACGTACATTTGTACATTCATGTAAATTGCTTTGCTAAAGTAAGTGTCTGTGCACTGTTTCGCACAGAGAAAATTAGGTTGTAGAGATGGAAAATACCTAACAGCAACGGAGGATTTCCAACGAGACAGAGCATGCTTGCTGTTGTGCTTTGAGATGAGCATTCACACACTGTTTTCTTCCATTGTAAATGCAGAGGCTGATTAAACTGTCTGTTACTAACTTGACAGGCTCCGAGTAATACCCCAGACATCTCACATAGGCAGGGGCGGACTGTGGGAAAAAAGTGGCCCGGGAGTTACTGTCACTGACCGGCCCACTCACTCAATACACGGCGCGCGGCCCACTCAGTACACAGCGCGCGGCCCACTCAATACACGGCGCGTTGCCCACTCAATGCATCGCACGTATCGACCAGTCATTGGCCTACTTGGAAAAATACCCATACACTTAACATTATTTTGGATGATAACAAAGAAATTACATCATGTTTCATTTCTTACATTGAACTTCCGAAGTCCGTAAGAACACATTTCAGAAGACACTTCAGAAATGTTTGGAAAAATAGGCACCATGAGTGTTAAATACAGATCGTGAGGAGCAGTATAAAACTCAGTCAGCGATTGTACACTATTAAGGTCTTGGAGCAATTTATATGTGTTCAAGCTGTGTAATATGGAAAAAAGTTGGAGGTGCTGGCGATGTCAGAGGGAGGGTCGATTCTCCCGGTGTCCCCGATGGCCAGTCCGCCCCTGCACATAGGTCACATATGCACTCGTCATGTCATCTTAAAGGTCCCATGACATGAAATGTTCACTTTAGGAGGTTGCCCGCACAGAGAATTTGGCCCACCAATGAGAAAATTAGCTACGACCATGCAAGCCCGTTATTGGTTTTCCTCAAAACATCATGGCTTGCAAATGACCGAAGCATGGCAGTTAGCCCCGCCTCTTTCTTCCTCATAGCATTTAAAGCTACAGACACAGAAACAGCAAGTCCTGAGGAAAGCTCATTGTGGCACTGCTCGTAGTGGCTGTAATTCTGCACCAAGGCTGAATTTCGGGAAAGAAACTTCAGATAGAGTATTAGGGGACCACTAAGGCCTATATAAAAGACCAAAAACAGCATGTTATGGGATCTTTAAATCTTACGAAAATCAATGTTATCAGTACAGTATAGTATTTATTTCAATTGGTTTTTTGAAATATAAGCTTATTCTAGATGGAACTCATCACATAAGTTGTTCTTTTTGCTATGTATTTTTATTATGACCGCCTAAATATTGTGTTAAATAAACTGTAAACTTGAATGCATGGCTCCGTCGTTGTTCTTGCTCGGCAAAGCAAGCTAAGTTAATATATTGTAACAACCCTATTATAGTTTCTCATCGTTCCAGGCATTCATTACTTCAGGGCAGACGGTAATGTTGGGGGGCTTGATGGGTAATCCTGTGGGGTTTGGTAAATGATAAATAAGAGCTACTGTCTTTATTTCGCTCTCTGTTTGTGCCTCGGTACTGAATGGACGTGTTGTATGTTGCATTGTTGTGGAGTGTTGCACTGTATGGAGCGGCGTGGGCTGTGGCCAGAACAACCATAGATATATATAAACACTAGGGCTGTGTCTACTACCTACTACTTCGAGCACTTACTTTCAGTGCTTAGGGAGCTTACGCTGAGAAACCAAAAGAATTCAGTGCACTGAAAGTACCCGGATGATGCACTGCAAACGGTCAAAAAATGAAGTGTCCGATGATGGACACTACTCGCCCTAAACGGGCGCCATCTTGGCTACGTAGCGGAAGAGGAGGAGTCCAGTGACAGAAATACAAGCTGGTTTGTTTCGCGGGTTTAGTTTCTCTGATTTGCGTGCGTCACTTCCCGCTAAGTGGGTAAGTAAAGTGTTCCAGTTTAGACAGCACTACTCAGCAACTGAGTGCACTGCAAATGTAAGTGCACTACATTGCAGTGCACTACATTGCAGTGTACTTCGTTCAGTACGCGGTAGTAGACACAGCCAAAATGTCTCGTCCGCGTTGCTGGCCAACGGAGTCGAACGTCCGCACATGGAGCCATCTTACCACAGGCAACTCGCTCACCCATAACATTGTGTTGGTGCTACATGTACTTTTTAAATATCCTTAACTTGCTCAATTTTCAACCGATTTTTAAACGGTTTGGTTTGTTATAAACGTCAGAGATGTAGTTATGCCACTGCCTACTTAGATTATGTTATGTTTTTTTTTAACAAATAGAATATAAGTATGCAGTCGCATATGAGAAGTTTGGAGTTAAAAAAACTGTAAAAGAGAAGGACTACGAGTAAAAATGAATGCTAACCTTTCTTTTTCTGTCGACTCTTTACTTTGATGTTGGTCGAAACCTATGACTATATGGTTCAAACTTCTCATATGCGCTCTCTCTCGCTCTGTGGGGCCGAACATCAAGCTGTTCCACTTAGCGCTCTGCCTACAGGCCTGGAAAACTTCCGTTGTGAAAACTCGATGCAGCGTTTTTGGTTTGCGTGCTTTCGTTTTTGCAACGCGTTTGTGTATTTGCAGCGCGTTTGCTGAATGCAGCGTTGGGTTTGGTAAAAGTTTAATTTATCAGGTCTATCCAATTGAGCGAAGAGGCATTTGTTTTCCGGGTTCGTTTAAAACACGCCCCGTACTCACAGCCCAGTTTTCAGACTCATATTCTGACCAGAATTATGAGTATGACAACGTCAGGCTAGGTCGGATCCATGACGCCGAGTAAATTGGGTTTGTGAGACTGCTCACCAAAAGAACGAAGGGGAACCAATTTGTCTAACAGATTAAGACATGTTCGTAGGTACCTAGCGAAAAGTAGCCTTAACTTTCCTAGAGTTTTAGCTACGGTAGGCCTACTAATGCTGAGGGCTTGCTGATATCGCTGTCTGTTTTAGGCCTGGGACACACTGCCTGCGATTAGCTGCGATCTGCTGCGAAGCGCCTGGAAGTGTCGCCTTTTTTCTTTCGGCGCCCATGTTATCAAATGGGACCGGCCACACTGGCTGCGAAGCGCTGCGATTGCCTGCAATCTGCAGCGATCGTTTCAGCAGCTGGTCGAATTCTTTCGCAAGACGAATACGAAATCGGCTGCAGGATGAGAAAATACACCATACGCCTGGGACACACTGGCTGCGAAGCGCCTGGACGCGCAGCGCAGCACCACGATCGGCTACGACTAAGCAAAAGCTGTCCACACCAGACGCGAATTTCTCCACAACGGTCACCAAGCCTTTCAGCTCTGAGCTTTCCTTTTTCACTGACATGGTACATAAACATGGCATAGGTTATATTTAGGAAACGTGTTATTCCAACAGCCACCCCAACAGCATCCCAACATTCAGTGGCGGACTCAGGGGGGGGGCAGGGGGGGCGACCGCCCCCCTTCGTGCCTCCTTGGTTGAAAAAGCGCGCTAAAGTGCCGTAAAGAGTGGCGAATTACGAGAGAAAATCCGATAATGTGCTCAATGAGTGCCCTTCTAATGCCCTTACAGTGCCTACATGGTTGAAAAATTGCTCTCTAGAGTGGTAAATATGAGAGAAAGTGCCTTATTGGCTGCTCTTTACATAGGAAAACAATTATTGAGTGCCCTTTTAATTGGGAGAATGTGCCCTTTTAATTTTTTCGCCCCTGCCCTTCAAACAGTCTGAGTCCGCCACTGCCAACATTGATCCTTCTCTACGTTGTCCTTGTAAAATTGTTGCTGGGGGTCATACAACTAATTTGGTGTCGTACTCCTTGAATTTCTCTTAGATTTTAGAAATCGACTTGCGGGTTCTCTCTCGGTAGGCTATATCTGCACGCGATTGCAACGCATGACAACTCGTTTCTCTCAAACAAACCAAACAACTACGGGCATGCTAGCTCAACATATAAATCTGTGTATTTTCATCCATTTTCATCAGGGTAACCACATGTAAAGGCCGTTCGTTACCAACATGTTTAGTTAGGTTTAATATAGGGTGAATATTGGTACGAAGGTCTCCAAAGTATAGTAAAAAAGTCAAAGTAAATCAATATTAAGTCTACAACTTTACAAATGTTCACCGTAGTCTACAATTAATGTAGTAAAATCGTAATAACATGTTTTTTTATTCAAATATATCAACTTATATGGTGTATTTCATCATCCTGCAGCCGATTTCCTGCAGTGTCTCGCGAAAAAATTCGATCAGCTGCCGAAACGATCGCTGCAGATCGCAGGCAGTCGCAGGCAATTGCGGCGCTTCGCAGCCAGTGTGGTCGGTACCATTTGATAACATGGGCGCCGAAAGAAAAGAGGCGGTGCTTCCAGGCGCGTCGCAGCAGATCGCAGTCGATCGCAGGCAGTGTGCCAGGCGTCAGTTGAAAAAAAAACATGTTATAAAGATATTACTGCATTAATTGTAGACTCCGGTGAACATTTGTTAAGTTGTAGTAATAATTTTTTTAAATTACTTTGGAGGCCTATGTACGAAGTTGAAAAAGCACAGGACAACGTAGAGAAGGATTAATGCTGGGATGCTGTTGGAATAACACGTTTCCTAAATATAGCCTATGCTATGTTTATGCACCATATTAGGGTAATGTGAAAAAGGAAAGCTCAGAGTAGCTGAAAGGCTTGGTGAATGGCGCAGAGAAATGCGCATCTGGTGTGAACAGCCTTGAGCCAGTCTTAGCCGATCGTGACGCGTCCGGGCGTGTCCAGTGTGTCCCAGGCGTTACTAGAACCAAATAACTTATTGACAAGAAGTGAAAGCCAATAGAACGCTCCATTGCAACACCAGTGCCAAGTAGCAGCGCTACGTTTCTGCCATTTTGGGGTGAAAGCAACAGTCGGCAGTCCACTAGTCTGGTTAGGACCAGGCTACCTTAACATGCCACAACTTCACTAATTATATTATTATTACGTTTGTCATGTCATGAACTCTGCTTTAAAATAACAAGAATAAACTGAATTCAACCTTCATGTATGTGTGCAACCAAGTGCAAAACTGGTTAGGCCTGCTGCAGGACCGGCAACTGTAGATAATCAAGCCCTTTCTCCTGGTTCTCAGTCAGCTTCAGGTATATCAGCGATTGGCTAATGTTCCCTTTTGTGCTCGTGCCCTGTTTGTACCCGTGAGCACAGTTCCAGGCAACTTATCTTGACGCTAGTGTTGCTTTCGTCACCAAAAATGATGTCTAAATATCATCGTCAATTAACCTTTAACAAGTGTCGAAAACGAGACGCAACGTAAATGCTGGTCATGTGACGATAACTATAAATAAATGTATAATGCATTATTGTTGACGAATAAAAACAAGACAAAATGTAGTTTACAAAATAAAAACGGAATGTTATAACGTAAAATTATTCTATGAAAAAGATAGATTGAGCCAGGTTTGAGAATGAAAAATGTTTGTGGGGGGGACATAGTTTTGGATATGTTGACTTGACTAAATAGATTTCATGTGACGTCACACAGTGGTCGCAGTGCCACCTTTAGGACCGGATTGCAAGATGCCATCTATCTGCTGTCCTGTGGGCTCTGATACTCAAAATCTCAAATAAATGGATTAACCTTTTACCATGTCCCAAAAAACCCTGAACGTCGTGAGAAATGGATTAAAACATGTCATTTAAAATGTTTGCATGTATAACGTTATTCTGGACAGCTAGCATTAGCAATATTTACATTAGTAATAGTTATATGGTTGAATTTTGTTATTATGCTACTTGTTGTAGTGGCGTTAGTATGCTAAACTACTTTTAATTTGGTGTCCTGATGTGACTAATATTACAACAGAATCTGATAATCTGATGGCAATTCAGTTTAGTGATAAACGCTATTCATGTAATGTTAATATCACTTGATTAACAGACTGCCATTTACCCTTCCTGTGATCAAGAACATTTTCTTCTAGAACATTCAAGAACATTTTCTTAATTTCCAGATGATATATTTTGGGATCATTAAGCCATCCTGAGGTGAAGTAGCGGTAGGCTTCAGTGCTTTTAAATGCCTTAAGGGCTTCCCCGGTGTATGGAGAAGGATTGTGGACGAGGTAAATGTAGATGTCAGTAAACGTCAAATTTGGAAGGATTTTACTACACTTTAGTGGAGTAAGTACTTTCGTGTGCGACATGATTTATTCTCACTGAGGAGACCTAAGGAAGGCTGCAAATTGGTCCTAAAGATGGCGGCCGCAACAGAAAAAGTCACTGAAACCCATGAATAGAATAAAATCGCCTGCACGAGCCGGGTACCTAATTGGAAATGCGATACCACCAACATCCACTTCAAGCATAGGGGCGAGGGCATGCAGGTAGCGTGTCCAATCATTAGTCTCGAATATTAATGATTTGTCATATTTATTACAGTCCTGCGATGCCCACAGATGTCGGATTGATTTTGTATTACCGTCAAACCTTTAGATGTATTGGTCGCTATCAAGATGTACGTTTATTTTGGCAAATATGACAAAAAGTGCTTCTCAACAACACTGCTTACACCATCTTTAAGCAAATACGTTCAGCCAACTCTTTGTCCATCTGCTCATACAATTTCACTGATTCTCTTAAACGCATCATATCAGAACGTTTCTTTGCATCTTTCATCATAATGGTAGGTAGCTAGATATAGATCATAGATAGTATAGCTACCTAGCTATATTGGGGAAGATGCAAAAAATATTGTTTTGTTTACAAAAAGATTGTTTTGTAGACAAAGAGCTTGTTCACGTGCGTAGCATATCGCGCTGTGACCTTAAGCACAGTGCGATATGCTACTCGCCTATACTTTTTGAGAGATATTGTTTTTTTCGTGAGGGTGTCCTTTACATCAATATGTTGAAACCACATTAGGCCTATATGACTTTAAAGATGATAAATATATATATGTTTTAAACATAGGCCTAGCTTACTGTAATAAGCAATAAAACATTTAATGTGGTCACTTCTATACATTTAATCTGCTCGAGCCTTATCCATCGCTTACATTACATGCTGTATTTCTACTTATTTCACTTTTAAAAAGATCTTAACTTATCTCCTGCAACTTTTACAACGCGTTTCAATGCGCCTGAAAAAATGGCTTCTCCGAGGTCTCCGCGTTAGTAACGGTTACTATGGTATGTTTGGTCAACACATTTTTTGTGGTTTAGCGATAGATCTATGAAGACAAACGTGTAATATCAGTCGCTTACGCAATGTTCATGAGAAAAACATTGTGTACAGAGTTTTCCCGTTTTCTCCGTATGCAAACTTTTACAGATTAATTTACAGTTTGAAACATTTGGCCCCAGGACTGATGTGGTTTTCCACCCAACCGGGCATTAGAGAGTTTTGGAAGTCCTCTGCTGAGATGGGGGAGCCCATTGGCGATTTTAGACCCATTTTAGGGGTGCTCAAGATAATAATATGAAAAAATAAAAATAATTATTGTTTATTATCATTTGATGCTGGTAGTTCATGAAGAAGGGTCATACTTAGTTTTTTCATTCATTCAATATTTTGCATAATATTACATAAATGTATTAATTGTTATTCAGTGAAATTAGGGATTTATCAGCAAGGCACTGTATTCATGTCACATTCTCATTAGGGGCTGAGCACCCCTAAAAGTCTGATCCTACAATCGCCCCGACCTGTCAGAAAATACGACCATCTCACCGGCATTCCATCAATCAGGCCTTCATGGTAAAGTGGCAAGACTGACGCCACTCTCGAGTAAAAGGAATGTGACCACTCACTTGGAGTTTGCCAAACGGTATTTAACTGACTTTGAGAGCATGGGGAAAAATATTCTCTGGCCTGATTAACTAACTAGACTATTTGGGTAGAACACCAGGCACTGGTCATCACCTGGCTAACACCACCCCTACTGTGAAGCATGGTGTGGCAGCATCTTAACCTAACCATTTCTACATTTGGGATATCTCACCTTTGATTAAGCACAACTTTTATACTGTGAATAAAGGCCTTAAAACCTGTCAAAGTGGATTTGGCTTCATTCACCTCCATAATGTGGATTAACATGCATTGCAATGCACTGTAAATATCACGATCGACATATATACTGTCAAATTGGAAATGTTTTGTTAAACAGAGTTTTTTACTATTTAATAGTCAATCAAAATGTCTGTTTGCAGCCACAGTAGTAAACAAATTACTCAAGCGTGCTTTACCTTATCTGGCTCTCTCTTCCTATACATCCTAATCTGATGTCCAGATCAGAAACATCAGCACCGGAACACAGACTTGCTCCTGAATCTGCATCGGAGTGGCTCTGACTAAAAAGACCAAAACAGACTAAATGGGTCAAAGAGAAGAGGAGCTTCGAACTTCTGAACAAACGTACGTTAACTTTTCTGTGGCAACTGTAAATGTCAAGCCATCAATTAGTGCCCTAGCTACATCCCTTCCCCCCTGAAGCTCCCGCGCAGCTTTAGCCTCTTATGAGATTACAGTCCCTTTTCTCCAGATATACACTTTATATACACTGTAGACCAGGCAAACGATACAAGGCACATAGATGGTGTCCCATGCACTAGGAAGTACACATTAATGTTAATAATATAATTATTTTAAACCCTAAATACATCACTTGGTTATATAGGCACCCACATTCATATTGATATAATCATAATACCTACATAATAATACCGTTTTATATTGATGGTGATGATGTGTGATTTTTGCTGGCAATAGTTGACTCAACCCATAGTATGAAACAATGGAAGGCATATCACTTCCCCTTCAGTACTAAAAGCTAATTACCCTTGGAGCTGTGAAGTAGACAAGACAAAGCTGCAGCTTTAACCAACATCCAGATTAGCTTTAATCTGTGACAGGACCGGGTTATTGCCCCTCGGGTTACTGGATGTAACCATTCCATTCTAGTCACTTCTTTATTATACATGCATCCTTCATGTTGTCTTGTGAAAAATGATGCAATTTCAGAGTTGCAATTGAATCCTGGAAAGGATATAATTACCACTTTGTTGTATGGAAGTAATTTATTTGCCTTAAATCGTGTTTGTCATGGTAGATATAACTCTGAGGTGGAGGCTTAGAGGGCTGTGGAGGAAAGGTTCTATTTGACCAAGCCGTTTTCTTGCTGCTGGTTAAGAGATAAATGTGGGAAGTAGTTTGTTCCCACCCAGGCTATATCAGAATAGGATTATTTTGTTAAATTTACTGCATATGCTAAAGTGACCAGCAGGGGCGATTCTAGGATCAGACCTTTAGGGGTGCTCAGCCCCCAATGAGAATGTGACATGAATACAGTGCCTTGCAAAAGTGCTAAACCCCCTCGCTAATAAATAAATCCCACATTTTACTGGATAACGATTAATACATTTATGTATTATTATGCAAAATATTGAATGAATGAAAAAACTAAGGATGTCCCTTCATGAACTGCAGCATTAAATGTCAATTGTTTTTGCCACTGGTGACCATCACGTCTGCTTTTACTGGGACATGTCCTCTTTTCGAGACCTAAAAAATGCATCCGGCAGGGATTCCAAAATCGTCATTTTGCCTCGTCGGATATTTGTGTTTCTCTGGGTCTTTCACAAACTCCACCTTCTTGCGCAAGCTCTGACAGTAGAGAGAACTGTCATTGGTCGTTCGCCTTCTCCATGTTGCCATATGCACAATAATTATCCTCCAAAAACAATCATTTTGAGCCTTTGGTACGATACTTTGCCATTTCCAATCTGGCAACACTGAGCACCTTGCCACCTCAACTAGTTGCATTGTTTACAACAGCACATGACATTTGTGTCAGCGCCGGAACTCGAACTTGGATTTCCAGTGTGAGGGTTCCACTCACACTTCTTGAGCCACTGGAGAAGGGTGAACCCAAAAGTGAGACGCACACGGTACTGGAGATAATTGGCTCAGCACAAGTAAGGATGACAAAAAGTAGTACTCCAACCAACTTAAAACTTAGAACTTGCATAGGCAACCGGCATCAGAAAAACCTAAACAACAAGCAAGGTAGGCATGAGACAGAGTCCCCTAAATAGGCTACACCTAACATAACGAGGCCCAGGTGAACCTAACCCTAACCTAACACAAATCAGAGCTGGGCATGAGGGCCTCTAGTGGCCAAAACACAAAAGACAAGCAATACACTGACAATTTGCAGCCATGCCGAAACGTAAATGTAAGTTTACGGACAAAAACTAAAACAAAACATGTTTTTGCCTCGGCCTTGATGCTTCGAAAGCTGAGTGAATGGCATGCAGAGCAGGGACTTAAGTGTCAGTGGCAAATAAAGGTGCCAGCGATTTGTATTAGTGATGGACATTCCAGTGTTGTGCGATCAGATGCACGGCTTTCATGAGAGGCACAACCTCGCGGGAGCGCGCGCGAACCACTCGGAATCAAAAAGGATTTCGTCTTGAAATCGCAACCAAACGGAGGGGAGACAGATGTCTCACATTATACTTTCTTTGTTATACAATTTAAACGAAAATGTCGGTTATCAGTGTAAATAACAGATGTTATTCTCAACACAAAATCCTCAAAATTCGTCATTCAAACCTTATAGTAACGAACGCGAACCATAGCTTGCTCCAGGACATTGTGTTCTGAGGAAATATACCCCAGTTATGATTACCAAAGGAAATATATTTTGTTTAGCAGGTTCAAAGTATTTCACATTGCTGAAACAGAATGTGACGCTGATCAGAGAGTTGAAACGAATGTGTGTGCGCCTTTAGGCCTACCGTAAATCCTCAAATAGTGGGCTTTTATTTACTTAGGCTGCACAGTGCACCGGCCTGTATTTGGGGCAGGCTTGTATTAGGGGCAGGCCTTTATTTCTTACGCCTGGGACACACTGCCAGCGAAGCGCCTGGACGCACCGCGATCGGCTACGATTGGCTACGACTGAGCAAAAGCTGTTCACACCAGACGCGAATTTCTCCGCGCCAGTCACCAAGCCTTTCAGCTCTGAGCTTTCCTTTTTCACTGACATGGTACATGGCATAGGCTATATTAAACGTGTTATTCCAACAGCCGCCCTCCTTCTCTACGTTGTCCTTTTCTCGCAAATTTTAGAAATCGATTTGGGGGTTCTCTCTCGGTAGGCTATATCTGCACGCGTGTGTGTTGTGCGCAACGCATGACAACTCGGTTCTCTCAAACAAACAAAACAACTAAGGGCATGCTAGCTCAACAGATCAATCCGTGTATTTTCATTTATTTTCATCAGGGTAACCACATGTAAAGGCCGTTCGTTACCAACATAGTGTAATTAGGTTTAATATAGGGTGAATATTGGTACCTAGGTCTCCAAAGTAGCCTATAGTAAAAAAAGTCAAAGTAAAAAATTCGACCTGCTGTCGAAACAATCGCTGCAGATCGCAGGCATTCGCAGCCGATCGGGGCGCTTCGCAGCCAGTGTGGTCGGTCCCATTTGATAACATGAAAAGAGGCGGCGCTTCCAGGCGCGTCGCAGCCGATCGCAGCCGATCGCAGCCGATCGCAGCCGATCGCTAGCAGCATAGATATATATAGAACACTAGATACGTCACGTCAATGTTGAGCTCCAGTCGGCTGACGGCACACGCGGCGGCCATCTTGGAGAGGTCAACCTGCTGCCTAGTGCATTACACCATATGGAAAATTCATACAAACATGTAGCAAATTTGAGCCGTGATGGCTCAGTGAATGACACTAAAAACATCATAGTTGATGATCCATATTTGATTCTGAGTGGTAGGAAGACATTTAGGCTACTTAACAAATGTATGTAATGTAATGTAAAATGTATCTCACCTGTGGAAAGTGATTCCCTCTCGTCGGGTGTGTACTGAACGACGTTGTACACACCCAAAAGCAGCACAATGAACCGGCATTATTATCGCTGTCTGACAGTCGAGTACATACAGACCTCAGACTGATGCCCCACTCAATATGGCGACTCCGTGTGCCGCGGCTGAGAGGGGCGTGGCGTATCTAGTGTTCTATATATATCTATGGCTAGCAGTGTGTCCCAGGCGTTACGCTACGGCTACACCAAGTGCGGACATGTTGACTCGTGGAAATTGAACGTTCACGGAGCGGATCTTTTATTTAGCCGGCTACACTGGACCTTCATGTTCTTTTTGCTCAGTGTTTTTAGTTTGACTGCTAAGTATTGTGTTGGATTAAAGAAACTGTATAATATCAGCTTGAATATCTGGCTCCGTCGTTGTTCTAGCTCGGCAAAGCAAGCTAAATTAAGCCTATAGGCTACACCTATGTTACTATTATAATGATGATGAGTGTTGCTTACTATTACTAGCTTATTGTTAATGCCATCGTTGTGGTGTTAACTGACATACATTTATAACAATATAACGACCATAACAATATTGTGGTTATCAGACATGATTTATTAATCTTCGTCTTTGCTCCAGAATAACATGATATCTACAATGACGCCGTAACATGGCCACGATATTATAACTAATTATATTAGGCTATAATTAGCCTACTTTGTCATGCAATGAGAATAATCGCGTTCATTAGCCTACAAAATGGTTAAATATGCTTTAAAATAACGGAAATGAACTCTACAAACAACCGTCATGTATATATGTGCAAGCATTTGTAAAACGTGCTACAATTAAGGCAGGCAATTTTAGATTACCAAGTCCTTTCTCCTTGTTCTCATTCAGCTCAGGTAAATCAGCGACTTTCTGATGTTCCCTTGTGTGCTCGTCCCCTGTTAGTATCCGCGAACACGTTTCGAGGCAACTTTCTTGACGTAAGCAAATAAATGGGGTGCTAGTTTACCTATTTCGGATTGGTTTCAAACATAGCAAAAATCAGGAAAAATTATTCTATGAAAAAGCTAGTAGTATGAGCCAGGTTCGACAATCGAACCAAAATTATTGGGGGAGATAGTTTTGTAAATGTTGACTGGAGTTAATAGATTAAAAACGACCGGAAGACACGGAAGTCAAGTCGAAGATGCAATACCACCTACATCCACCGGGGCCGTTGCTTCAACCCAAGGGGCGAGGGGTGGGGGCTTGGGAGAATCGTCCAGCTCCATTTTACCTGCTTATTTGTGGTCTGTGGGATTTGTGGTCTGGGGGATTTGTTGGCAGTTAATTGAATTATCGCCCCCTGTTGGTAGTCCTCCTTCATATACGCGTGTAATGTTCACGCTTTGGCGAGGCAAAACGTGACACTCACACGCCTTGCCTAGTGGGCCAACGTGACTATTACACGCTTTGCTGTGATACCGGGTTGGGACGATACTGTGGCCGATTCTGAAACATAGATTAAAAAAAAGGGGCGGAAGCCAAATCGAAAATGCAATACCACTTACATCCACCGGGGCCGTTGCCTCAAGCCAAGGGGCGAGGGGTGGGGGGTTGGTTCAACACACCCTATGACGTCCATTTCCGGTTATATAGATTTTCCATTTTAAGAAAACAAGATTTTTCGCTTCTTCTCCTTCAATTTTTGTCAAATATTCTTCAAAATTACCAGATATGCTCTTCAGATCAAGCCTCACAAAAGTTATCACTGGAATTTTTATTTTCAAAACTGTCCGGTACAGCCAATCAAAGTCAGCAGCAAAACAACCAAACAGAAAGTTGGATCAAATCTCATCAAATCTCTGAGATATCCACACGAAACTTGGTATATTGGTCGAAGACACTACAACATGTTACCATGTGCAAAGGCAACTTCATATCTCTAAAAATGATTGATATAAAGCAAATCGAATTTATCGCTAACGCTAAAATAATGCTTTACACATTATCCAGTCAAAAAGTGATACTCTGATTCAGTCACAAGTTCATATGAAGACTCTTGATAATGTTTAGTACACAAAACTGAGAAAAGGTTGACTGTAAGATAAAAAGTAGATTTTTGGTGAATATTTGAAAAATGCTAGCTTGGCTAATTTCTAGTGAAATTTAGAATGAAAAGTCTCCCCTCTTCCTCTGCGCGCGTGCTCCCCATTCTCACACACTCAGCCTTTCCCTTGACACACTGCACGAGCTTGGCAAGACACACACACATCATTTGAGGAGATTTGAGGGCTGACCAAGCTCATTCCTTGGCTTGAAATCAAGGCCCTTGCGGATCTTGATTGTGTTGCATTTCCGATGGTGTATGCAATGGTAAAAAGTTCTCCAAATCCTGAAACATTGATAGTATAGGCCAAGAGTTACTACCACACCACAAATGGACCACCATTACCCATAGGTGGAGCTACAGGCCACACCCTGATACACAAAGATACAAGGCTTTCTGGAATGGGTGGGCTGACCAAGTCCCCACCCTTCACTCCTTGGCTTGAAATAAAGGCCCTTGTGGGTCTTGATGGTATTGCATTTCAGATTTTGTATCCTATTGGTAATTCTGCAGCATAGATTTTTCTATACAGTTACACTTTTTCAAGAATATACATTTTTCAATGGTTCACAATGTTTGGAGGAATCCGCCATCACTGCTTGCAGTTATATTTATTTTTTTGTTCTTCTTTGAATGAGTCAATTATATTAAATACAATTAAAATCATTCATTATTGAATGATTACATAATAATGTAATTTCTATAAACTATATTAATCTATACAAAAATAGAGTCTGCTTTTCAGATATGCGAGCCAGCTCCCGAAGTTCATCTACCATTCACGGACGACCCATCACTAATTTGTATGCATTCACATGGTCATGGTGCGGCATGCAATACACTACCACTCCCCCCCACCCCACCCCACCCCAAAAAAGGGGTGAGGGGGGCTCAGCTAACTTGGTGGTGGACAAAAAGTTTACAAAAAGGCTAAGACAAAAAACTAAGCATTACAGGGCAAGCTAGTTCTTCTCTTAGCAATTGGTTAACCTTTCCTGCCAACTGGGAACATTTACATTTAATCATTTAGCAGATGCTCTTCTCCAGAGAGACTTACAGTAAGTACAGGAAGTGCCTTTCCCAAGGACACAAGGTAATTTACCGCGGCCAGGAATGCGGCAAGCCATCTGACTCCCTACACATTAATGAACATCCATGACGGACTACTCATCTATGGATATTTAAATTTACAGTTTAAAATTGATGTGTAGGAAGTTTATATCATATGTGAAATAAAAGATATACTGAATTAACGAGCACTAGCTATAAAATGTTTGATAACAATTGCTCTTCATCATCAAATTAAAACAAGTACATGTATCATATTAACAGTGCGGGATACAGTATTTGTTGATGTCCTTTTTATGGTGTACTGCGACTATGTCTTCTGACAAACTAGCAACAAAACAATTCTCATTCTTTACAAATGTTTAATTCAAGTTTAAACTAATAATATAATTTCAAAATATTGATCAGTAGAAACTTTATTTTCCCCCAAAATCTATACACTCCTAACTTTTACCAATGTCACTAATGTTCAAACAAATACATACAAATATAAAAAATACAATCAATGGACAACATGTACAATTGTTGTCTTACATTGTAATATGTACACCTTCACGCAGTACCTTCACACACTATAACTCATGATAAATAACAAAAGGAACAGTTAAAATTGTCATACTAAACATGTTGCTCAAGTCAGTTCACCTGCAATGCCCAATTTAGAGATTTTAGTGACAGAGATTTTAAACATTTTTGTATTGCTGCTGTTCATTTGCCTATAACAAGTGTTTACGTATACATTTTTCAATGCAATACTCTTTTGCATTGAATGTCATTTGTAAACAAAGACATTGCATAGATTTAACTTTCTTTGCAAGTTTTACAAAATCTGGTCTGAAATTTGCTCCTGTGTAGGGAAATATTTTCTCTCAATAATTTACCTGTTGTGCTCACAGATCTCACAGATTATCACAGTGAAAACACAGTTTCATTAAGGTGTATTTGATACTGATTGCATAATTTATTTTAGATTACAGTTGTAGGTACATATTTACTTTCACTCTACTGACATCAGTAGTTTGTCTGCGTTATCAGAATAAATGTGGACAGTTACTAAGGAAGTATCTCTCAGTGGTGATAGGATGCTGGGTTCCATGTTCGATACCATGACCTGAAATGAAAACACAGCATATTTATGTACTATCCTATTTCGTTGCCAGTCAATAGGGTTCATCTGATTTCTGTATGTGTTTAAGTGCAAGGAAACCAGGGAGCTTGACTGTCACGAACCCTGGAGTGCTGTAGGACTGGTTGACCTGGGAGGTCAGAGTAGTGGTGGCGGAAGAGAGAGTGCCTGGGGAAGGCCCGCGACTGGGACTGCTGGGAGAGGAACTGGACGATACTGAAACACAGAGGAACACAGTCAGTTGACGTTTCAATATAAATTATGCTCTTAAAAGAATGGGTACACATGGACAGGCCCGGAGTGGCCATCGGGAGAATCGGGAGAGTTCCCGGTGGGCCGCTTCACTTTTGGGCCGGTGGGCCGCTTCACTTTTGGGCTGGTGGAGGATTTTTTTGTTGTTGACATTTGTCACGTTAGTGTATCTTCTATATATCTATCTAAGTAGGCTACACACGTTCCGCATTCTGACACCGCAGCCTCTGCATGGGTTGTACCATGTGAGGGAGTTCTCCCCTCCCAAATAGAGTTGGTTGGGTCCAGCCCGTCTTTTCCAAAAGTTTTAATCTGACAGGTAAGGCTACCGATAGCTGGGCCGTGCGGCTCTACCGTAACGATACGCGTCAGGGAGGATGGATGGGAGCAGGGCCGGAGTGATGGCATCACTAGACAAGGTTTTACCAATTGAAAAACGTCTATGTTTATTTTACATAAAGCTCCAAAAACAATTTTGCGTTAAAAAAAAATTGTGCGCGCTCGCAGTGTGGAAGTCCCTATCTTGCATCACATCAAACCTATACGTCCTAGGTTGTGGCTAATCCCCGAATGTTTACAACGTCTGGCTTCGTGCCTGATTAACACTCGGATTGTTAAGCAGTCTCAGAAGTGGTATCAATATAAAAAATAATACAATCCTTTTCTCTAATCATGAATCCCCCCAGAAAAGTTCACTGCACCCCCAGTCAAACCAGGCAGCATCCGGCCCTGTTTGGTATACAAAAAAAGTGGGCCGGTCTTTGGCCTGAAACTCCCGGGCTGAAAAGTGGCCCCACTCCGGCCCTGCACATGGATGTAAGTTTCTGAAGGAATTTGACAATACAAATGTATTTAATTTGTGTTTTTATGCTCATCGTGTAGTATCATCTTGTCACATAATGTCACAGACTTGTGTTCTAAGTGTAATACTTACCTCCCCCTGAAGCAAGAGGGCTGTATGATCTGGATGTGGACGCCTGAAACAGTGTGTTACATGAAGGCTGATGAGGAAAAACACATTGCAGTTTACATTTATATTTGTTAATTTACCTGACGCTGATCCAAAACAACAATAAAGTGCATATGTTAAGTCCAGTAGTAATTAAGGTCTAAACATGCACAGTTCTGACAGTATAATATTCGTTAGTGTCAAGGAGCTGTCTACACAATGTCACAATAGCACAATCTACAATATTGCATAATTTCACAGTTCAGCTCACTGAAATACTTTTGATTCACACAATGACTCTACAATGACTACAGTCAGCTGACAGAAGCTACAAATTAACTTGTTAACTTGAGCTCTTTTACATTATATTCTTAGAAAACAAAACATAAACATAATTCAAATAAAATGGCATTGGTAGAGATACCTGCTAAAATTCAGCTAATTTTGTGGCTCACCATTCTCGAGTTGAAGTTATGAGACTTCATAGGTGAGTTGGACACAGGGCAGTAGATTCTTTTCTCTTTCTGTCTGCGGTTACAGAACCAGACACGGACCACCTCTTTCTCCATAGACAGTTGATCTGAGATCAGAGTGATCTCCTCGGAGTTGGGCTTGGGGTTCTGAACAAATGTAAATGATGTTGTCATAACAATGTGCTGCTTGCTAGTTCCACTCTAAACTCCAAACTTTACCACAACAATAATTATTGATTGGGTTTTAGGAATGACGCTACGTAGAATAATCATGATGGTGACATTTATCTTTAGAATACATACAATATAAATGTTCTGTCACTTGCACATTTCTGCACTCTCTGACAAAAAGATGACGTTTAGCACTGCTTTTAGTGTTTCTGCTTCATTGGAGATACTGTAGATGACATCACAAACTTACGTCCATGAAGCGTTTTTCCAGGGTTAGCTTGATGTTGGTTTCGATACTCGTCCTCTTTTTCCTCTTCCTGCCATATCCTTCCATCAAGGGAGGGAGAGAGGCAGAGGCGCTCATAGGGTCCGATGGAGAGTTCTCTAACAGGGAAACATTGATAAGGGCAACCTTAACCAAAGTAGTTTCAGTTCAAATACACATATCGAAACCATTGGAGGCATAAATAGATAAACATTGCATTTCCCATACACATAATGATGAAGCATGTCGATGTATGATGTACTCAGTTGTTTGAAAAATATTGTGTTTAACGCTCTCATGTTGCACTCTACCTGCATCACTTAACCACTTTTCAAGTAAGGGCTTCAGTTTGCACATGTTCTTAAAGCTCAGGTTAAGGGCCTCGAAACGTGAGATCGTCGTTTGGCTGAAGTCGTTTCCATACAGTTTTCCCATAGCCAGACCTACATCCCCCTTCACAAACACAAGCATACAAGCACTTTGTAATACATATCTCTATCCACTATCCCAAAATCAAAAATACATAAATTATAAACATTAATTTGCCAATGTGTAAGGAAACTATACTGCCGTGCAAAGGCTAACCGCAGTAACTTCATTTTTGTCAAAATTGAGATTTAAGTGAAATTGAACTTACATATAGTCATTTAGCAGAAGCTCTTATTATCTTACATCCCCCAGAGGCAAGTAGGGTGAAGTGCCTTGCCCAAGAACACAACATAATTTGCACTCTCAGGAATCGAACCAGCAACCTTTTGATTACTAGCGCGATTCCCTAACCGCTCAGCCATCTGACACCCTTCTCAATATCAGTTTTATTTTGTGACAAGGTTTCAGAGTTCAATCTTGCTCCGTTTTCGAGAAAAGGGGTATAAAGAATTGCAGTAACTACAAAAACCGAAATTAAGTGTAGTTACGGCACTCTGTATCTGTTTCCCCATACATCGGGCGCAATTCAAACCGAAGCAAACCGCAGTAAAGCGCTGTTACTGTGCTGTGTGACTGTTTGCCCCTACATTGGATGCACTTACTGCGGTCTACAAATAATTCTACTGGTCCATATTTCAAGGTAATTTATCACCACTCCCCTGAATGAAATTGCATCTAGAGGGAAAAAAAGAATACTGGAACTAGCACTTAAAAGAAAATATTCAGATTATGGCTAAGTAATGGGCTAATTAGCTACGAAACCAACTAGTTAAACCCACCGGTGATAAGATAGTAAACCTTACCTTAACTCAAGCTAGCTAACATTGACTATCTAATGACTAGCGTATTTCACTTTCATTTCTTTCATGTTATTCATTGTACTTTTGCATTAACTCATTGTGTAAAATACTGAAGACAATTATACAAATTAAGTAGTTACCATGGCAAAAAAACTTGATTATTTTACATTTACAAAATAGTAAAATAGTCAAAATAGTTTGTTTTACTGAAAATACAAAGGAAACTGGAAAACAACATTGTAGTTACTGCACTTCGCTTCTGCATTACCTGTATAGCTATTTAAGGAAATCCAAAGGCAGAGTGAAGTATCTGCATTTTTGGGGTCATGGGTCAAATATGTGGCCGTATTCTTTTATTAATAATTATTACTTCATTCATATATGTTCAATCAGTGCACTACCACTAATCTACCTTCAACACATCTGTCTGGATAGTCAAAGAACTTTGAAGTCATTTTTCTCAGTTTCACTGTTTGCGTAGTTACTGCAGTTAGCTTTTGCAGGGCAGTATAGCCCACACGTCAATGCGTTAGCTACAGGCACCAGTGTCTGGTACATACTGTACCTGAGTGAAGCCCAGTTTAATACGTCTCTGTTTGAAGGCCTTGGCAAATTGCTCCAGTTCCTCCAGGTCACTAGGTTCGTCCTGTTGACTAACTCCCATGTGTTTAGGCACCTGTAAGTGGGACATGTCCAGATGGCCCTCCATAGACGAGCCAGCCAGGCCTGAACGACTCATGGCCTGGGAAAAGAGGCACACAGAGGGGATGCAGCATTAAGGACAGTGGACCATGCAATGGATTCATTCGTCTGGAATGAAAAGGTTGTGAGCATTTTCACCTGGACTGGGATTATGGCAGCAAATTAACCTCATAGTTGATCTAGGCACTTTTCATGCACGTGTACAAAATAAAGATTATGTGAGTGATGTGGTACTGTTGGATGAGACCTTTTCCCCCCTCAGGGTTAGGTTTACCTGGGGTGTGAGAGCTAATCCAGGCTGGTGCTGCAAGAGGCCTGACTGACTCTGGGTCGGCAGGGACAAGAGGTTCTGCTGCAAAAGTGCTGAACAAGATAAGATATTGGGTGTTTACAGCAGAAGAAAGATACAGATAATAAAGTAATGAATTAAAGTAAAGAGTGTTTCAGCAATTGATCACCTAGTTATTTTATTATTAGGAGGGTTGGTGCTGAACTGTTGACTAATCCCTATGGCTAGTAGAGAGTGACTGAATTCAGTCTAACAAAATGACTAGTTTGTTGACGTAATAATACAGTGTTTATCAATATATCTATAGACACACATGGGTATTTACCTTGGTGGTTTGTCTGAGTCTGTGAGAGCAGGAAGGATGATGGGTGAGCTCCTGGCATCAAGACCAGTTGCTGCATGGTATGTAGGGAGGGCAGCTCCTGTACAACAGGGATAGTGACAGGTCTCTTCTTAAATGTCATAACACAATCAATCTGAAGACTATTATGCTACACTATCTTATTCTTTACTTTTTCCACTTTTTACAGTTTTGTTATGAAATCCTACATTTGGAATTGGAAAATGATGGACAATAACATAACATTAGCCTGATCTGATATTCACATTTATGAAGCCTTACTAATGTGATACTAGGGATGCACAATATATTGGCGGCCATATCGGTATTGGCCGCTAAATGTCTATTTTTTGTGTTATTGTTATCGGTCCGATAACAAAATGTGGTTGATAAATGAAAGCAGATATGTTATGGATAATTTCCACATGTTGAACCACTTATTTTTGGGTAAAATGTAAGAAATCTGATCATTTTGGTAAAAGAAAGATGTATTATGCAGTTTTTGTGACCAGACTCAGACTCTGTATTGATCGGCATGTATCGGTTATCGGCTTCCAAATATAAAGAGTTATCGGTTATCGCTATCGCCCAAAATTTCCATATCGGTGCATCCCTATGTGATACATTATGAACAAGGTAAATTTTGTGAGACCACCCAAACTGTGGGTTCTTATAGACTAATAGAGGTTCTCGGACCCACCCCAGTCCCGCTCATTTTTATCCCTGGGTAGTGTTACCATACAGATGTATCCTGGGACTCTCCATGGAGGCTTACAACACACTGACATGCATGCCCACACACACTCAAGAATAGTTAGCTTGTGCCGATAAGTGCCAATCCTGCATTTCAGTACAACATGCAGTGTGCATGCATCTATTGAGACAGAGTATAACCATAGTGTCTCACCCCGCTCAGCTGACCACCATGCACTGGTGAGCCTTGTGTCAGGTGACATGTCTTCAGAGAGGTGACTGAGTGAGGGGAGTCATTCATGTCCTCTGTCTTGATCTGGCAACGAAACACCACCACAAAATTACACTCCTCCTACTTTAACAGGAAGAGATTTCCCTTGTACAAAGACTATACGACTTTAAACCTTTTTTCCTCTCCATGGATTTAGTTGGCGTTTTCTACAGAACTTGAAAAGTTGACGTTCACCTGTGTTCTAATAGCGGATGGTGTGTGTTTGTGTGCGTGTGTTTGTGTGTGCGTTCACATGCATGTGAGCTCTTGAACCGGTTAAGTTAGGTTGCAGGACTTGCTAAACGAGATACAAACAGCAATACAGTCCCACCCTCCCCTCGGGCAATGCAGTAGGCTATGCAAATGTATTCCAAAGCTTAGGGCAGTTCCTGTAACTATGAGGACTACAGGCAAAAACTCAACCACCCATCTTGCCAAAGTTAGAAGGAATATTCAGGTTCAGAATAGCAGTTGTTTGAAATGTTTAAACAGTAAAATAAACTAAGAAACAAACAAACATTCCCCTAAGGATTTTACCAAAGTCTTCAGTGTCTGTAGTACAATACTGAATGTCACATTAGACTATGTACCCAGATATGGGAGAATGTGCTTATCTTTAATGTTAGTTTGACGTCCTTTTTTATAATGACTGTGGACAGGTAGGCTGGTCCACAGTCTCCCTGAAAGATTCTCTCAAGCATAAACAATACTGGCAATACTTTTTTACTTACTGTACGGCAACTCAGTCAGGGGGTTTGGAGTAAAAGCTACATTAAGGATGTTATTATGTATTGACAAAAGGTCATTTATGTTTACCTATGTTTATGAAGATCATTTCCATTTAGGAAAGTTTAGTTCTGAAGAGAAAGTGTGGAAATGAATACTCACTTGTCTGGAGAAGTCAATGCCATTTTGTTCAATGTCTGCAAAGAAAAAACACCATAAACACAATTTATGTACCATCATGTTGTGTCTTTTCTTGAAAGTACAAGCACCATAACATTGCAGTGGTGAATAATGCCTTGTCCAATATAGCACATTCGCATAATCTCAAATAAACCCTTTCCTTTCTAGAAAATAGAGCATGATATATGCCTGGGTTCAAAGGTGGACTGTGCCAAGGCAGGTAATCTTCCCTTATTTGAATGTCAAATGGGACCTCTGGGAGTTTGCGGTGGATGGCATGCCTGCTAGACCCACAATATGGAAATCCAACCCCTCTCTACGGCCAAACTTCCAGTATGGAAATCATCAACCCATGCAAATGAGCTGACTGTAGCCATGGCAACCTTTTCAGGCCCTCCATTTGAATGTTTACAGACCCACAGGTGCATCTGTATGTCTGTGTCTCTCTATTTCTCAACACTAGTATACTAACACAGTCACACATACATACAAAATGACTGATCTATACCTTAGTGGGTGCTCTCCATCACATTTGTCACCAAGTGACGAAATCTAGGTCTTAAATTGTGCATTGCATATGGATAGTGATACTGCGGAAACAGTGAACAGGATAAGCTACTAACAAAAAACTATGTGTAAAAATGTTTAAAACCTTTTCTTTCTTTTTATTGAGAGCATTCAAGAAACTCAAATAGTCTACTGATGCATGATTCTGTTTTTAGTATTTCAGTTACGAGTCAATTTACAAGTTATATTTTATTAGATAACTTGATTTGCTTAGGGGACATCCATACAGAGAAATATCTTTTCCAACCTTCCTTTTCTGCACAATTAAATCTTAGTAGCAAGGCTGATATTTTTAGCATAAAGAACACTCAATGTAGAAATCTATGAAATACATTTTAAATGATTCTGAGACTTATATAATCACTCTGAACTGTTCTGAATATAAGTATTGACTGTCTTATTTCCAGAGGGTATATAATGTTTTTGGGATAATTCAGAAGTGTATAGTTGTCATTTCTGCAATTTGACCAATTCAGGGGTTAAACAAATGAAAACATTCACTTCTCTTTTGTTCTGACTCTAAGTTCCATTTTTCATGCAGTTTGTTCTGTATTTTACTACCTAGTGTGTCAGCACACAGCAAATGGCTTGGAGTGCTTCTCTGCAAACAGCCTCGGGTGCATCCTGGTAGGCCTTCCAACTGACAGAGTCAACACAGCCTTTTTTCAATGAAGTGAGATTGAGGAAGATACTGGTATGGACAGCAATGTGTCTAAATGTAGTTTTCAACCAAACGTTTTGCCTGTTGCTAAATGTTTGGGCAACAATGAGCACATTTCCTAAATTAGTTCTATACTATTAAGCAAATGCTGATATCATCACTGTTCATTTTCTGAGATTGAAGATAATTTTATGAAAAAGTTGTCTTTCTTTTTTTGTTTTTTAATTGAAAATACTTTTTTCTCAAACATTCATTTCACAAAGTATATTTCCAGGCAAGTATCAACTACATGACCATTTGGCAAAAATATTGTGGTTAAATTATTCATTAGACAATGATCAAATACAGAACATAAACCAATGTGTTTTTTTAAATGTTTGACTGTTACATAACTGAATACATACTCTCTGTATTTACTCTGTATAATAAGTACTAAGTATTAAGTACTGATACGTTTTTTTTGCGCACAGGAAAGAAAAGATGAACATCGAGGGCAAAAGAGGTGACTAAAAGCAAACATGATAACTTTCCCAGATATGTCGGCATAATGTTTGGAGATATGCTTGCCCGAGAAAAGAATGAAATGATAGTCAACTACAACATCCTTACCTGTTTGTTCATGGTGAGACTGTTCCACTATGTCAGTGCTCATCTTAATATCTGTAATGATAAATACTGCTTATTTTCCTAAAGGATTGTAGCTTTGCTGGAACAATGCAGCAGTCAGTGCTACAAGTAAAATGATCTTGAGGTTATTCTAATGTGCTGTGTACTTTCAAATTTTTCCCCCCACATGAGATTGCTGTTCTCATATTCATAAGTTGGAGGGTATCCCCATTCAGTGTTCACCACAGTTACTCCTGTTTGCCTATCTCTCGCAGTCAAAACAATACAGACCAAGTCAACCCACATTCACATAGATTATTAACACGGCACAAAGATTTATATGACATTATGGATTAGTTATGTAAAACCTAAACATAATGGACTCATAAATAAACAATTAATGATGGCATAAAAAGATAACTCACCTTAGTTTGAAGATCCCCAAAAAGTTTCACATTTATATATGCCTTTTGTCCTATTAATGGAATTTGAGAAAAACTTTGAGAAAAAATCCACTGATGCTCATCTGCATTTACCTAAGTGGGTTAGTAGAGGAACGTTCACCTTTTCAATCCCCCACACATACAGATGGAAGATCATTTGCATAAGTCTCTGGTGTGTCCTATCCAGCCTCAGACTTTTGCATAAAACAACAATGGGGCGGCGAACTTCAGTGTGTGTATGTATGAATGAATGGGTTCCCAAGCCAAAATCATGTTAAATTAAAAGTTCAGCTCTGGCCATTCAAAAAAAGAAAACTATAAGATGTCAAAATATCAATACCTTTTTTGTGTGGTGAAGGTTTATCCAGTGTCAACATGACTGATGAAAGCAGACTGGAGGATAAAAAAACATGATGGCACAAGTTCCTCTCATAATGCCCTCATCTAAACTCCTCCTTTTTCTTTGAAACCATTGAGGTAGCATGGCCGTTTCTTAATTAAAAAAAAATCTGCAACCTCAGCTACTGCAATTTTGGGATTGAGGGGAAATTAGTATGCTGAGAATACAGCTGTTTCACTCCTGTCATTAGGTTGCATCCTTAACAATGTTGTTTTTGTCATGCCTTTGGACAATCATCATCACATATTGTTCCAATAACTAAGACCCACACTCATACTCCCACAGAGAGAAAGAGGGGGAGAGAGAGAGAGAGGGGGGGGGGTAAAGGTATGTCTAGTATTTTAGTAGAGTGACTTTGGAAGGTATTCAAACACTTTCATATTTTGTTTGTTCAGACCCATTATTTATAACGTGTCCCAATGATATATGGGATATATAACATCCAACATAAATATTTGTCTCTAGTCATCATTCCTTTAATCTTGAACAGTCTCACCGTAACTGCCAATGAGAAGCATCCTCATAGCGTCGTGCTGTAGGAATGGTATTGGTCATGAAATGCACACTACCTATTCATGTTTTTGCAAGATTTTCCACGTGTCATTGAAGTGAAATTTGCTAAATGTAAGTCTGTGTGTACAATGGCTATTGGGCACTTGGTCATCTCCCTGACAGAGGACCTTGTTGCACATTTTCTTGGAAGGATGATAAACTCTAGGAACACAACAGGTGGTTCCAAGCTTCTTTAATTTCACATAGTTGGAGCCCTTTGTGGTCCTAGGAAATTCAAATGTTTTAACAGTGTTTTACAGATCTATGCCTCAACATAATTGCTGTATAGATTGATGGGTGAAAAATACTGATTCATTTCAAACTCTAACAACAAAAGGTCAAAAAAGTGAAGGGGTCTGAAGGTTCTGTACATGACTGGGAAATCCAATCCCATATTTTATATTTAATCCCTTCAGATTGTACTTGAAATATGACATTTACCAGATGATGGCGCCAAAAACTATGTTAAACCATGCTCATCTATTGCAGAATGCGAAGGGGTGATATCACTCCATAACATGTCACTCTCCATACAGTGTGAGAGACAGGGAGAGAAAGGATTACCAGATGTGTAAACTTTTATTTAGTAAATAGACTCACCTGCTCTGCAGCTACCAAATACAAAATAAATCATGATAAACAGTCAAAAGTTAAGGCACTTAACAACAATCAACCATAACGGTATGGGGCACTTCCAAACAAACACACATACCTTTTGAAAAACGAAGATGAGAATATCATGGTAATTAACATATGCCTGACAATCTTCTAATTAGAAAAACAGAGGCCTTTTTCACACACAGAACAAATGGACCCCAGGACTACAAATATTACAAACTGGGCTAAAATGTAATACCATTAATCTGAAAATAGTTACTCCTTGAGAGACTGAAAATACATACAATGCTCAGTCAGTCAAATGTAATCATGAAATGTAGTACAGCACTCTTGCATAAACCATACTACTGGCACATTGAACATATCACATAAAATCGAATAAATAGGTACATATTAGACCGTAATAAACATTTCAGCCCATTAGAAACTAACAAAAGATTGGAAACCTGAGACATATGTATGTTGATCACAAAAAAATACGTTGTTGGGAGTCTAGAAAGCAAGGAATTAGCTATTTTTGCCTAAAATAAACTAAAATCCCTACATCCCTATGTGGATTTGAAGTTGCAAGGCAAATAATAGGCATCATGGAGACAAAAGCCAACAAGCCATCCTAAAAAGGTTTCTATGAAACAAAGTTTAAATAAAGAGGCTTGGTATAGTGTTAGAGATATTAATCTATCAAGCATTGCACAGTCAGTCGGTGAACAAGTTAAGAATGCTTTATTGCTTGCGGCCACAAGGAGACAAAAACATCACACGCCATTGTGCTAGAAATTTGTCTGACTAGCAATCGTTGTTGCTAGTCATTTTAAACATCAGCGCTCAGGACTGTAATTGGCTAATACAAAGTATTTAAATGTTCCATGGCTCTTCTTCATTGGCTCCTCTGCATAGACCTTGCGCGCGTGTGTGCGTGCGTGTTTGAGTGTGTGCATGTGTGCTCTTTGACCCCTGTAAGCCTTCACCACTTCTTTTATGGCCTCTCCAGAAAGATAATGGTCAAGCCCAGGTCCCCTTGTTTATGTAAGCCTAGTGTTACCCAGAGTTCAGATTTGGGGCTAGGCCTCTCCCCACACACAAGGAATATTGTAACACAGAATCATTCTTATACAGGATAAATATGTTACATCTTCAATTTTCCCTACATATAGACTGCACTTTCAATGGCTTAGCTTCACAAAAAGTTCATAAAAACTATACAAAATTGATCGGTACAATTTTGTTGAGCTGCACAATTCAGTTTCCCCACCAATTTAAGATGGCACAGCTGGCAATATACAGCTATGAAGATAAGGTCAAGGTGGGCTGTGTAGCATAATGTAGACACTTTACATTTATTTCAGTCAGGTCAATTTTCAGCTGTCCTTATGACACTAAGATTTCTTGGACCGTGGTTCGTTATTTGGGCCATCAATGGTGCTATTACACCCAGACTTAAACTGATAAGATTTTCGGAAATAAAGCCGCGGCCTGTGCCCCAATTTTACAGTTTTCTTGTGGTTGTAGGGTTTATAATTCGAAGCAGTTTATAGCCCGGTTTTAGAACAAAAAATTGGCTTAGTCCCAAGATCTCTACAGACCGTGCAATTTAATGCTCAATACTTGAACGGGGGCTTCTTACTTGAAAGAGGAATTATTTACTGTGTCGTCTCAGTTACACTATCTGGGCTTGGAATTACACCGACTTGCTAAAGTAGGCAAATGGCTAGAATATAAAATTTCATAATAATTTCAGTAAATCAAACAGCAGCAAGACCCAGTGAAATGTTATATACAGCTAGCAAACTAACGTTACTAGTGATGGGAAGTTCGGATCATTTTATTGATTCGGTTCTTTGAATCTCGTTCAGTAAAATGAACAAATCTTTTTTCGAGTAATTCGTTCATTTCAAGGGGGGGTGGGGGGTGGGGGGGGTTGCTCAACATTTTACAGCCAATTCCCTGGCCTAAATACATCCACTGCAAACACATATAATATTCTCATGTAGGTTAGTGCATGTAAACCATACTATTTTAAAAGAAATTCCTGCATATATATTTTTTTTTATCATGACAATTTGTATGATTTGAAATGGTCATTTATGATCAAACTAGCATTTAATTATCACGGCAAACAATTACGATGCACTGAACTATAAGTAAAGTACAAAGAAAGTTAAAATAACAAAATCTGTGATTATCACTTGTGAACGAATATCATTCACGTCTTACTAAACCTAGTCACGCGAAAGTGAATGAGGTAAACAAATCCTTTCTGTTTCCTATACAAATCCTTTCTGTTGAGCCTATGCAAGTCACGGGAAAAAGGATCCAAAGATCCTTATCCGAAGACCCAGTCAAAATGAACTAATAATTTCTGTTTTCGCTAGCTACCAGTACTGAGTCTATGCAGGTCACGTGAAAAAGGATCCAAAGACTCGTACCCGGCAGATGAACGACTCGTTCACATCCCGACCGTGTCTTCGGATCAATGTTTTGTTCTTCTGCCAACCGTGTCTTCGGATCAATGATTCGTTCATCTGCCGGGAGTCTTTGGATCATTTTAAGGCGTCAGAATAATTACAAAGCACGCGTCAAAGTTGTCACGTGTGAGTCTGGCCAATCATGAAATAGCTGTGTCGTCATTAGAGCCCATGCCTTAATATATAAGTCTATGGCAGTTGCTCTTGAGAAAATGCGCTCGGCTACACAGCCGGCAGTTCTCGAATCGATCTCACGGTACTTTGATGGCTACGTCACAATGACCTAGCCTCGGCGCCGTCTCAAGTCGGACAAAAAGTCTAACCAGAATTCACTGTTTCAAGTCAGCCGCCTGCTGCACTGCATGAAGTCAATCCATGTCGAATGCACCTATTGACATAATTAGAAGAGCCCTCACTGACTTCACATAATGCTTACGTTAGCATCATGCCCACGGCAACTTCCGAGGGACAAAACACCCAGTTCCGTTGAACATCCCAGAGAATGTTTAATCCGTAGACGGGCTCTGGCTATTCTCAGGATTTGCAAGCTAGCTAAATTTATACTTTATCTAAAATAATTTTGTAGACAGGGCTCGAAATTGGCACCCGCCAAGCGCCAATGGCGTGTAGATTTTTGGGCTGGCGACTAAATTGTCTCCGATGCTCCGCCATTTGGCAAGTGAAATTGCGGAGTACAGCTCCCGACTACTAGCCTGGTCCTAACCAGACTCTCGTACATTTCATTTGTACTTACGTACCTCATGGCCAGACCTAATACAGAAGCAAAATGAAAATTGAGCGGAAGTACGTAGGAGGGCAGAGCCAGGATACCCGACTACCGCGCCCGTCCTTTAAAAAAGCTTGCAACGCCAACACGAGTTGTGCGCGCATCTAGGTGGCAGAAAACCGGGAAGATAAAGCCTTTATAACAGCTAGAGAATGACAAGGATAATACAAATAGTTAGATTTAAAAAGGTTGGGGATGACAGCATTTAGGAGAGAAAGCAATTCCCCATTGATCTGTCACATCAAAATTTTGATTTGGGTCAAAAAAGTCGCATAGTCTTACTAGGCGGCAGCCATGTCTCTTTCTTGATCGCGTCATGACTCATATCACAAAGTAAATAATTTTACAGTTCGGTCAATTCTACAACAACGTTTATACACCAAAGAAAGTCAATCAGGGCATTTCAAGAGATATGGGAATTCTGATTTTAGCCAGCTGGTCCGATGCGAAGACCAAACCTCATGGACAAGGACAACCCATCTATTTCAAAAAGTAAAACTAGAGAGCATACAATTTCTGGGGAAATTGTGAGGGTGTGCCTGCATATTTTCAAGCAGTTAGCCTACTCATAGTCTATTGCATAATAATTCATTAAGAACACCCTTGGAAAGAAGCTACTGTAACAACGTTATCACTGGAAATATTTCTGATGGAATCGCGATTCAAACAGTAGCTCTATGTCTGCTAACTTATGACATGGCCGCAAAAACGTAAATAAGCTTGACATTTATTTAGTGGAAAATCACTCATGCATAAAAAGCTCAATAGCGATCATTGTCAATTACAACGCAAAATGCGATATAGCCCTTTGTGGAGAAGCTGCCCCGGTAAATTGTATACTACAGTGTTCGTCTTGGTGGCGATCCTTGGTTGAACGTTCCGTTGTACGGTTTAGGCTGAAATTAAATATTGCTTTCATGAACAGATTGACAAGTTTAGGCTGTGTCAATGAAGTTCGGGTTAGTAGTCAGACAGTTTCACCTATTGAAATACTTTTGATTTAAGGGAGTGCCGAACATGTTCTGTCGCCGTTTGACTCCCTACTGTAAACAGCTGTGGATGTTTTTGTTAGCTACACAGTGTCTCGCGTAGGCTACAGCGTTGCAGTAGGCCTACTGGTTTGAAATCACAGGTAATGATTATTTCACCAACAAATCGTTTACTTGTAATCTAATGTCATAATAAATCGTACAACGAAAATGTATTTGTGAGTAATGTTTATTTTAACGATTGAAAACAGATGCATCATAGACCGCTGTAGTATGTGTTGCCCGGGCAACATAGGCTAATGTCATGATGCTAATGCTTCAGTGAAATAGTAGACTACCGTTTCCGAAAGTAGATGTAGTTCCTCAATAATATCAGCTTATATTGTTAAATACACTTCACAAGTGTGTTTCATATCACAAAGTTCAATGAGTACATATTACCCTGGCCTCTTTGCTTGTGGCGTTTCTGCAGCTGCCTTGCAGTAGCGTTAAAGCTATAGTTAGCCTAGCTCTAGCTATCTCCCAGAAGTTAACAAGCTGCTAAACTAATGTTCTGCTAGAGGTAGTCACGCGTGTTTCGTGACGTTAGTAGCGTCAGTGACTGTGGCTAGCAAGTTAGCCAGGTAAATAAAAAGACAAGCAACTCAATCGCTACCAACTTTTGACATGACGTTTTGTAAGTAATCCAAATATTGACGGATGCTTAGGGGGGCGGCACGATACCGTCCTTGCTGTGCTGCAACAGTCTCTATGCACGTTGTATCTAATGCGTCGTTGCTAACGTGTGCTGACGCTGTGAAGTATAACTGAGTATTCTACCCTTTGCCGACAAAATCAACTTTTTGCCACGAAAACGTTGTATCCTCCTAAACTGTGCAACAGAACGTTAATAAAAGTAATAGCAACTCAATCGGGACCAAGACGAAACTTTTGACGTCGACGTTTTCTATGTAGTCCAAATATTGACCGAGGAGTAGGGGGGCAAAAATAATAATAATAAAGAAATATATATGTGAGATAACAAAGGTTGTGCTTCATGCCGAAGGCAAAGCACACCCAATGATGAGGTTGATTTTGTTTAATCCATTCTGAGAGTGATTTACAATATTACAATTTGTTATCAAGTTTGTTTGGTTTGTAAGGTTGTTTATGTACAATTCCAACAATGCTCTAAGTGTCCCCATCCCATGGGCAAAGAAGTCTGTGGGGAACGCTGTAGTCGAAGCGGTAGCCTTTACTGCAGCTCCTGATGCCGCACTTGTACGGGTTGGCCCTGCCGGGGGTCCCTCTGCGACTGTGGCAGTATTTTAGCAGGCAAGGGACCCACTCCAGGCGCAGGTGGAAGCTGCAGGCGCAGGGCTGCCACAGGTGTCGTGTGGAGGGGCATCGCTGCACCACCGGGTCGACATCTGATGTATGGGGCTGGGCCTCAAACACGGGAGATTCCCTTCCTGCACAGAAGTACTGTGTTATTTATTCATTGTATGCCATTTATATTACACTATTTCAGTTTTTCTTGTAGCAATCCAAATAAACATTTTAAAACAACTTGCAGCCCAAAATAACTACATGCTAGACAAGACTCAAGCAATATTTTTGCTGTCAAAGTATTTGACAAACGAGTTGACAACTAGTGTTTTGTCAAAAAGGGAGATAAATAGGCTGTCATCCTATAAACATTCACTATGCCAGACTGGCTTGTTTGCAGAATCCCAGAGCTGATGAGGGAATTCATGAGGATTTCTGTATTCCCAGAGATATCATCATGGTTGTGAGCGACCATATGAATGTCAACCCAGGTGGAGAATTGTCTCGCCACAGGAGAGATGATGCCCTCGTTAGACGAAGCAGCCATTCAAATGAGGTGATAGAGCTTCAGGCACCCAGTCAAATGAGAAATGCTTTCCAGGGATCCAAATCCCTGGGTTCTTATATACCCAGAGGGTTACAGTTCAACAATGAAGCGTTCTTTTAACGTTTTTGATCACCTTAAAGGCTACACCTATAAGCACAACACCCCATTTTTGACAATTAAGGCTATCAAAAGCCATGTAGACGCTCTTTTAATCAGTCTAAGAAGTAAATAGGTAACTCAACAAGCTGTTGACATCAAATAACTTATGATAAAACGTACTTTTGCAAATGAGTGAAAGAGAGAAAACACAGTAAAAAAACACTCACCCTTACTAAACCAGTGCTTTACATCGACAGTCCGGGTATACACCCCTTTGTGGGCCTCCTTGCACACGTCGTGAAAGTTTGTGTCAAGGTGCCATGTTTGACTCAGGTTGACGGCCAGGTCCATTTGGAGATACTCCACCCCGTGCTTCTCCTCGGCTGTACGGACCAAATGGGGGTTTTTCTGCACAGCGCAAACAACGCAAGGAAAGAAAGGCTCAAATCAGTAATCCCTGGAGTCCTAAATACACAATGTAAAGCTTATTAGATGGGACACCTTGATGTCCATTACATTGAAACATCAGCCTCAGTTGAATTATAAAAGCATTAAATTAAACAACATTGACCATTTTGATTATGGTTTCCTTACTTGTCGGAGTCGGGCCATTGACTCGCTAGGGATGATCTCATGATGGTCCAGTCGCGTGACAAAGCACAGCACTTGGTACTGGTTCTGGCCCTGTTCTGGCTCCCCAAGGATGAGAGCTTTAAAGATCCTCACCTCCTGAAAACAGAAAAAAAGAAAGCTAAATTAATGTCTTATTAAGTCAATTTTTACTCAACGGTCACTTACTTCACAAGTCAACTGGTCTTTATCTAGCTTATCGCAGCATTGTGCAAAGTATTTCATTTGGTTGCTCCTGTGGTTTCTACATACAAAACAAAAGGGCAACCTCAATGAAGAGTGATACTTTGTGTCAAAACAACTATATCAAGTGTCACAAATGTTATGAGGGCTGACCTGGTCTGACCTGACCTGAAACAGGACCATAAGCCCATGAAACCTTCCATCTACAATCATAACTGACAATGCTACTAGCCTGGCCTCATTTCCATCTCAATGGTTGTCTATACATTGTTACAACCGCGCTAAAACTCAGTGCTGTGGCAAACATCCCGGCAGACAAGACAAAAGAAAATACAGGCTGTCTGAACAAACCAGAGACAAGTCCTTGTCTTTCTCTCATTTACTTACTCTTCAGATAGCTTCAGTCACAGAATGTACTATAGGTTGTGGAACAAAAATACACAGCCCTCCTGTGGAGAGGGAGATATAATAAGGTCCAAAAAGATGTGAAGTAGGTGTGAAGTAGGGAATAAAGAAAGACAAGATGAAGGAGGGGTGTCCCCCTGTGGGGGTTGGAGGGAAGTGTGGACATCCAGAGGAGGAGCAGATGGATAGCAATGCCGACGGTGGGGGAGGGGACTAGAACATTCCTGGAGGGCCTGAATGTTTCACTCTCCACTTTCCTGCAGCTCTTCTAACCCCAGGCAAAGTTGACCAATATGGATATGTGTATAGACAGTTCATGTATCCAGAGAAATTTGTGTGAGAGTAAAAACAAAGGTATCCAAAAACTGGCCAAATTAAAGCAATCAAGTTTATGGCCAACCAGTCCAGCAAGTTTTACAATCCAAACACTACTTCTCAACACTACTTCCCAACACTAATGGCCATGAGCATTAAACAACAGGCCAGACAAATTTTGTGGTATACCAAGGTAGGGTTTCCAACTTAAACTCTGTTGAGCAATAACAGCATGGTTAACAGTTAACACAGTAGCTTATAAATTGGATTTTCAGTCCATTCACACACTAGTCTTGACAAATTGTAAGACAAAAATGTAAATGTACTTTAAATTGGGCCTGCAACACAATACTTTGCTCCCATAGAAAGATGACAGCCAAGCTAACAAGCCTCTAGGCCCCATCCATTGGTGGGAGGGATGATGGGGCGGTGCATGTGAGGGGTTGGGTGGGAGCATAGTGTGTACCATTGTGCGTGGATGGTGGATACCCCACTGATTGATTGACAACCACACTCCACAGCGCCCCTCCTAATATGACAGGCTACAGTCAGCTCCACCTGGATGAAGGAAACATGAGCCTTAATCTTCCTCTTATCCCCGAGCCATCCCTAACTGGGTCCAAACCAATGACAAAATACGTGAAAAAAGTCAAATGTGTGTACAGCATAGGCATATACTTGTTAAAAACTATGCTGAGGTGGTAAATATTGATTAGATTAGATGTTTTAAGGTTTGTGGCATAGGTGTATTTTTGGATATACCAAATCTGGAGTGTATGAGTAAACTATCTGGAATGTGTTCAATCGTCAATACAGAACACTTGACTGGTCATTGGCCATTGAAATATGGTCTCTGAGTAGTTCTGAAGCATATCACTGGTTAGAGGATGTATGCCTGTTTTCACCAATTCCTGCCTTAAAGCTTGACATATATAAGAACTAATATCAGTGTCACCATAAAAAGAAGAAACATCTATCTCCCTGGTGAATGTTTCAAGTCATAAGTTCCATAACATTTGGTGAAACTATGTTTTCAAATGATCCAATATGTCTCTCTACCCCCTGCTCAACAGGAAGCCAGATCATTCCCATTCTATGCACTAACAACAATTTCCTCTATAAGATGAAAAGGTTGTCCTTTAACACCAGTCGGATGGATTCCAACTTTACATGAATTGAGCTACTGCTTAAAAGAGTAGATTGGAAGCACGTGCGAGAGGTGGTAGGAGGGCTGCCTTCCAAATTGACTTGATCCAGAAGAAAAGATGTGCTGTTACTCTGAGTGGGCTGTTAACTGTAACAGAGGCACCAAAGGAACTTAGGAAAACGTATCCAACAGTAGAAAGAAGCCAAGGGCTACTGGCTTCTGAGTGAAGGGTGAAAAGGGGACATGATTTTATGACTCGATTGCTCTTGAACCAACTCTAACTGCAAGCATTTGTTAACCAAGTTAATAACATGTTCAAGTGTCTCACCAACTGTTGGTTCTGAAGACTTGACATGGATTGGCGTGAATGGCCTACCTGTTTGTTTTTCCAACAAATATTTGAAAAGATATCATGATCTTGGCATATTATAATAGCCTATTATTGTATTGATGTAGGCTACAAACGTTGTCAAATATTTGGAAGCACATTAACCATCTTATTCACCTTATATTTCCACAAAAAACTATTCATGTTCACTCACCCGTTTAAAATCAAATACGACAGTAATGTGAGTGCCATCCCCTTGCTTGAACTCCACAGTTATGGCATCCTTCACATTGTCCGCTTCCAAAATTTCCTCCGCTATTAATCCATCACTCAAACGCACCCGCACTCTCAATTCTGAACAATTGCCAAGCGTTCCAAAAAGAAAAAGTAGTAAACTGAAGTAAATCTGAGCGGGTGACTTCCACACATACATTCCCACTGTTGAAGTTCAATTAACTGACTTCGAATCTGTTGGTAAAATGGTATAATGAGCTACCCACATCCATTTTAGCCAACTTGTTTCAACATTCAAATAGTCTCGAAAAATCCACATGAAGTTCAATCTAAAAAGAGATTCAAATCATTGTAAAATCTCAGCGAAGGTGGGTGGGCTCCCATCCCGCAGCGAACACATTATGTGGCATTCTGTTGCTTTTCATTCAGTCCTCCATATAAAACAGTGCTGAGGACACTCTTCTTTTTTACACTTCTTCTTTTCATCTATTCTTCCAGTAGCAACTTTTTCGTACTTACGTTTAAAATACTTAAGTGTTTAAATTTGCTATTTAATCTCGTCACTTCCTCCAACGACCCACGCAGCTGCTTGCTACTGCGTTGGCTTCTTGTGGGTTTTGCTGGTCCTTGAAGCAATATCGTATTTCAAACGATGCTGTCCACTCAGGCACCAATGTGCAGAGTTAGCGTTAGCTATTTAAAACCAATACATCTTTTGCCGAATATCCTACATTAACTCAAATTCCAGGGATGAAACACTAGCACTTCGGGCACCCAGGGCTTTATTCACCAAAACAGACTAAACGTAGGCTAATTGACAATGGTATTAAGGGCTATAATTGAAGAAACATCTAAGTCAGATTGATTAAACAGTGTTCGGAGCGCAAACAGCTGAAAGTAAATATTGAGTTTGAGCAATAGAGCTATAGGCCTACAGACTTATGCTACATAATAGGTGCGTTCGACATGTACTGCGGCTGCATGAAACGACCGGCGAGAGTAGCCGCTTGCAGTCGGGGAGGAGTTGAAAACGGCTCTGTGAAGTTGGACATTCCAGCTTCTCGTGGTTTGCTGCGTTGATGTCAGTCATGGCCGATCAAGCCCTGTTTGCTTACGTTACTTTATTTATAATTAAACGTTGTCTTTCCGTTAGTAGAAGAGGTGGCCCAAAACCCTTTCTTCAACAAATGTTTTATTCAATCAAATTGTTTGGTCCAGATTTGAGCATTGGCGAAACTGAAGGTGTCAGAATAATTACAAAACAAGCGTCAAAGTTGTCGTGTGTGAGTCTGGCCAATCATGAAATAGCTGTGTCGTCATTTAAAGCCGTGCAGTTGCTCTTGAGAAAATGACCTAGCCTCACAGTGACCTAGCCTCGGCGCCGTCTCAAGTCGGACAAAAAGTCTAACCAGAATTCACTGTTTCAAGTCAGCCGGCTGCAGCAGGCTGCAGCGCTGCATGAAGCGAGGTCATGTCGAACGCACCTCATGCCTCGTTGCTAGTGTTCTGACGCAGTGAAGTAGTGTACCCTTTGCCGACAAAAGACACGTTTTTGCAACAAAAACGTTGTATGGTCCTAAACTGTGCAGCGGAACGTAAATTCTGATACAAGTAACTCAATCGAGACCAAGACGAAACTTTTGACACCAACGTTTTCTATGTAGTCCAAATATTGACCGAGCCTTAGGGGGGCAAAAATAATAATAAGAAGATGAAGATATATGTGAGATAACAAAAGATGGACCGCCGAAGGCGTGGCACACCCATTAAACAGAACAAGAAAAAACACTTGCCAAAACAATTACCAGTGTTTATGAATTAGCATTGAAGTATTGTATTAAAATGATCTTTTACTCAAATGTTCTGTTGGTTATTGGCCCAAATTCCCTACATTGGGTCTCCAGAATTAGAACACCGTTTTGAGAACATTTGCTAAAATCACTTAAATTCCCCCTGATCTATTCTCATGCTTAAAAAAATAAATATTAAAATAGACATGCACGCACACACAATAAGGTTGACACAGTTCCCCAAATTAGTGATCAGAAAGAATGCGTGTCATCTGATCTAAACCAGGGACACCAATCTTGGTTTGAGAGGGACAGACATAGTTCACGCCTCAAACTTAAGAGGATTGCACCTTTCTATTCAATAATTGTGTTGTGAAACTAATTTAATAATGTTAATTCATCACATGGTAATGGAGCTGCAGACCTTTAAGGAGAATGTAATAACCCAGTGAACAACTGGTGATCCTGTGAATATTTTTTTGCAGAAGAAACAAACTGATTCATCAAGGGGGTTTGCAGTGTCCTGGAGTGTGTTCCAGGCATTCAGAGAAGAGCTTCATCAAAACAATTTTAACCACAAACGTTTTTGGTTTAATTCAGTTGTATTTCCAACCTGGACATTTAGAAACGAAAAGAAAAAAAGTGAGAGTAGAAAGAAGAATCCTAAACTTTAGATCAGCTGGCATGGTATGCTGAACTGAGTGACTTTCAGGTCATAAATCAAGTCAGAGTGGAGTAAGTCGGCAAGTTGAGACGTCCAAACTCCATATCCCTGATCCGCCGAGCCACTAGCTGCTACACTAGCAGGCGTCACCCTTGGCAAAACAGAAGGAAATGTGGGGTGGTTCAAATACCAAGATGGTATGCCTTATTATTGCTCTTTGTATACACAAACTTAAAATGTGACCATGAGAAACATTGGAAGAAGAAACTTTTAAAGTTCTAGAACTACTCTGAACTACTTTCTTTCCTACTTTACTTTGTTTCTTATTTTATAATTGATGTTACAATTATCTGATGTGCATAGACTAATACTGTTACATTTTGAGTAAAAATTAAGAATATAACAAATTCCAAGCAATATGTAACTCGGGAAAGGCCAGCGATTGTATCAGGGTGGTTACTGCTACACACACCTAGTGGCGTAACCAGCCATACACATTTGAATATTCTCAATTTATAATGCAGATTTCAGGACTTGGCACCTGCACACAGTGCCAAAGCTACCAGTACCTGGTTTAAGGACCATGGTATCCCTGTTCTTAATTGGCAAACTCGCCTGACCTAACCCCATTGAAAATCTATGGGGTATTGTGAAGAGGAAGATGGGGGGGGTGGGATTTCCTTAGTTGTCAGTTATAATAATCAAAATTAAAATAAATAAACATTTGAAATATATCAGTCTGTGTGTAATGAATGAATATAATATACACGTTTCACTTTTTGAATGGAATTTGTGAAATAAATCAACTTTTTGATGATATTCTAATAATATGACCAGCACCTCTATATGCTACACACATTGCTACAGCACACTTCTCTTGGTGATTGAAAAAAGTGACTATAGTGACGAAACGTGGCCCAGAAAGAGTAAACATGCAAGGTAGCAATATCTTGAGCAATAGCTTGTGATACAAAAATGACACAAAAACATGAGTTACCAAAATATTTTATTCAGTAAGTATGCTAGTTTTTTAAGTTGTGCAGATTTATAGACACACGTGAAAAATAAAAATAAAAGTGGTTCCACACAACTGACTAGGTTTAAATATTTAATTTCTTATCATATTTCGTATATTTTTGATGGTGATTTTTGTTTACAATGCCCATTACATGGAAAATAGCCATAACAAATTCAGTTAATTAGTGGTAGATGAGGTAAATCAGTGTATATTGCCTTAAAAAAAAACTAATTCTATATACTGTAACTATGGAGAAGAACAGGCACTCATCTGTTATATTTCTCTACTACTGACCATTATGTATACCCAGTGGACACAACAGGAAATATGGACAGGACCACAGGAAGTGTTTATTACTTGAGTAGGGATAACCCCTTCGTAGGATGGTGCATGTCTTGATACTCAAAGGAGACTGTTTCCTCCAGCTGATGACTTGGTTCCTCCCCGGAACGGAAACACCATACGGGGTCCCTAACAAGGGGCAAAGAAAAAAGGTAGGTTGGAGGTGAATTGTGTAACCATAGACGTAAAGCTGTGTCATATGACAATTACAGAGGAGGACAGACCTTTATATGACTGCATATGACTGAGATAATAGCATTACTAGCTTTGACATTAAACTACTTATAGCAACTATGCCAAAGAAGGTTGTGCATTGACTGTTGTGATAAGTTCTTGGCTTGGCTGGATTGAAATGTAGGGTAACTGAGACCAGCAGGGCCATATTGGAAAATATAGAATTATACAGATTGTTATACAGATGTTGCTTAATAGGTGCAATGTAAATGGGTAAATGGATACTGTAACACACATTCTACTATTAAAGTGTGAGGAAGGCACATGTTATTCCATGAAATAATGGAGTACTGAACTGAAAAGCATACCGTTTCTGAGGGTATGGGTCAAATGTCAAGATGCCACAAGTAGTGAAAGATAAGAAAAAGTATATAATATAATTACACATTGATTATCCACTGTGAGTCTGTGTACTAGTGTGATGCATTTCATAATTTGATAGTGGTATTGATGGAATTCAGTTGGTCAGCAGTCTTTTTCAGCATGTTGCTTTGTTTGCAATCAAGGACTAAAACAGCTTATCATCAGTATAAAGGTCAATTGTGTTTGTGCAGCAAGAGAACCGTCCATGCCTGCAATGTCACAATGTCCAGGTTTTCATTCTGCAAATGCTGTAACATCCACAAGATGTCCTCAGTCCCCTGGAACTGAAGCTACCCTATGAAGCTACTTTACACACAGTTAAGAACATAGCTAGAACACACTGACCATTCGCTAAGTCTGAAACGCCAACTATTGACAGGGATGTGTCAAAGAGTGAGAAAGGAGGTTACTTGTCACATCTATCGTTTAAACTTACTTACACCGTACCCACTGAGTTTGCCGGAAAAGTCTACTTCTTCTTCCCGCCTAATGACATGCTCTCACTTTTTTTCTTCTGTGCCTCATAGAACAAAAGACACACCTACAGGTTAGCATTTGTGCGCTAATTTCATTCAATAATGCAGGCAGGGTAAGAACCAATAACTATTATCAGTACTACTCTGGTGTATTTCAATGTTGAAAAAAGTGTAAAAAAACCTCTTCATTCCCATATATTTGTTTATTATTTAATAATGATTAAATATGACTGAATTGAAAGGAAATTAACATGACAATAGGTTCATGTGGTGTGAGGTGAAGGGCTGAACTTTACCTCAGTCATGGCATCGTCAATCTGTTTCAGTTCCTCGTAGTGGTCTCGGGAATCCCGCAATGGTTGCACCATAATCTCCTCTATCTGGGGGAAGAGCTGTACAGATGCAGTAGATGGTTGTTACCAATCAATGCAAGATGTTGTAAATTGTCTCTACATTTTCCTGCTGTCTCACTTTCAACAAGTGTCTGTTTATGTCTGTGTAAGTGTGTGTGTATGTGTATATGGGTGTCTGTCTGTCTGTCTGTCTGTCTTTCTTTCTTTCGGTTTCTGTCATAAACATGACCCACCTTCATTACAGTCTCAAACATGGGAATGAGGACAAATTTGATGAAGCCAATTTGGGCAGTGGGTTTGGTGACTTTGTCCCGATCCATAAAAGGAGCCACAGGCAGACCCTCTGACTTCTCTCTATCACTCTGGACCAAATTTACACATATTTAAGTAGCTATCAAGTGTGAATTTCAGTTTGAACAATGAGAAATTTGAATTCATTCACAATCATGGTACGATTGACTCACCTGCGTAAAGTACTCTTCCAGTAGACAATCCACCCAAGGTTCAGCCACTTCTGTAGGCCTCACTTCATTGGAGATGTCACAGCATTTAATAAGAACCATCTTTAGCTGCATGCACACAGGAAAGACTATATCAATACATATCCTATGTATACATGCAATATACATACAAAATGTACACTACTTGTGTGCATTATACATGTCCTCAATACTTGGGTGACATTACTGCTTTTAGTAATGCTTTGAGTACATGTGGAACAAAACATCACATTACACATGGTGTGTAACATTCTTCAGGAGGCCTTTGTTTACTACATACACAAGTTACATGCTCATCGTTAGTGAAATCAAAGTTGTCCACTTTCTGTTTGAAGGAATCCAATATCTCCCCATGTCTTGCCATGTCAGTAGCCAAGATAAGAGTGATGATTGCCTGTAAAGGGGCCAAAATGAAAACAATTATACCATACCTGTCCCAGCCCAATGTTTTATTATTAATGTTAACAACACTATGAATGTTATCTGTGTGACTGTGAAGGAGCTACAAATGAACCTGGCGTATCTGCTTGAAGGCCTCTGACTCAATGTTAGCAAAGATGTTACACTCAGGCATAGAGATGATCTGGAAGGCCACTGCGCAGTGATGGTTCTCAAGGGGAGAGATATCGTTGTAGCGCACCGCTAGCTCTGTACGAGCGTTGATCTGGTACCTGGCAACATACAGTAAATTTCCTGATAGCATCTAGCTAATACGATATGCTTTGACTGCATGGATATCTGATGAGGATAACTTAGTGTTAAGATAGCCATGCTATTAAAATGACTTTACTTGCAATATTTGTAAATAATATTTTATCATTTTTATTTTACGTGTTGTTATAGCCAGGGTGGTCCAGGTCATGACACACAGCAGCTGTCATGAGGATGCACATGTCAGTCATGGTCAGCCTCTCCTGAGAAACATACACAAATACAAGTTTGTCTTGCTATTCTTGTAGGGACCATTCAAAATCTGTATCCCCTAACACCTGAACTTATGCCTAACCTTAAAGGGATAGTTCACCCCAAAATGTAGTGCTATCCATCCATCTTGATTGTTTTGGTGTGAGTTGCAGAATTTTGGAGATATCAGCAGCTATTTTCTTTCTACCAAATTACAACTGACAACCATGAGTACATCTCCCCATGGATGAATGGCTTGTGCTCCTTTCTCGTGATACGGTTGGTGGGTGTAGTTTGGTAGAAAGACAATAGTTACATGAAACTTCTTCTCCAGGGCGTGTACCCGCCCGACCTGCTGTTTTTACCTTTTGTTGGGGGTCCGAGACCTTATTAGGGGGGTCAGAAACCACCCCGTAATTCGCACCCTGGGTCTTTGAGTACCACATGACTAGCTCAATCTAGTTCCAATATATTAAAGAGAAGGCAGACATCTCGACAGCCCATATCTCTAAAACTCGGCAACTCACACTAAAAACCATTTGGATGGATAAATACCAATACGGGGAAGGTGAAAAAATACAATATATTATATTTTACATTTTGCCTTATTTTACTATTCTTGTGGACATTTCTTATCCTCACACATATTGTTAAACAAGCCCCCACACTCAAAGTCACAAATGGACACATACTTTCAAACACTTACTCGATACACATGTAAACATGCAAGTGCATGAAATCAGATAAGTAGACAATTAAGACACAACATGCACACATCTACAAAACAGACAATACTTTCTGTCCTGTATCCTCACCTGGAGGTTACAGAGGTGGATCATCCCATACATCATCTGACTGACACAGAAGCAGTGGCGGAAGTTATGGAAAGGGTTGCTGCGATAATTCTCCTGGATGCCGAGCTGAAACACAGAATGAGAAATGCACTGTTCCCATGTAATAACCAGATGTGTCACACCGTGACTCTAAATCAGTACTATACTGTATACTGTTTTGATAGATTAAATGAGATCATGCTGAATCTTACCAGCCATCGTTTGAGTGTGATAGGGTTCATGTTGAATTCTTTGACAAGGCCGAGGTCGTGGTACATGTACTCCAAGCAACTCAACATCTACACATTGAAAATACATAGTTAACACAAGTTTCGTCAGAACATGAGAGGTATCTGGCATATCTTGATCCTTAATACACATGTTTGTTTTAGGAATGAGAGACCTCCAACCTCATTGTGTTCCCAGTGCCAGACATCAAATGTTGGCTTCTTAAGAGCTTCAATGGTCTCCTGAGATAGAGTGTACTGTAGACAAATGGACAAAGAGTTAGTGGTGTTTCTTCTGTCCACTATGACAGTGTAGCAGTGTCTTTTTAAACAGAATTTTACCTTTGGGTAGTTTGGAACGTCGCGCCTTGGTGACAGCTTCTTTCCATCTTCTGTGAAGCTATATTTGCAGCCACATGTCACCCTAAGAACAGATGGCGAGACATGGGGTTTATAAATAAGTAACAACAAACAATGAGAACTAAATCCTTTAATTTCAATGTTGTAGGAGTTAAAGAAAATGGTAACAGGGCGGGTTTAGTAAGCCTATTGCATATCACCTTGGAAAAAACGTAAATAGTTAAGTTGGTCAAAACAACAACAAAGATCTTGATTTCCTTGACCTTGCTCCTCCCTTGGAAGTCATCTCGTCTCTCAGTTTCCTCAGGTCATTCTTACACTTTTCAATCTCAACGACCTTCAGGCCTTCCACTGAAACATGTACAAACTGTTAGTTTACAGTAAAAAGTTAAACAACATTTTTTTGGTAGATCCTTGAGACAAACCTCAGCGAATTTCCTTTCAATGCTAGTTTGTAGCATGACAACATGGAAACACTCATGATGCAGTGTAAACCTTAGAGTCACTGTTAACAGATAACAAATCAAGACATGCTGTACAAGAGGAAAAAATATATATTTTCATGTCCTCCTAGTACTAATACTTAATCAGAGATACCATAATAACATCCTAACTCACACTCCACTCTCTTCTCCAGCATGGCCAGTCTGTTGGTCACCTCCGTCTTTAACTCATTGATCCTAAAAGCTCTAAAAAAAAACATTCATTTCATTCACGAAAAATTTGTACATTTCCATGGAGAACTTGTGTTGCTTTTTACACTCAAGGTAATGTTTTCTTTTTAACATGTTCAAAGCTGCTGAGGGCCAATGGCAAGTAAAACTGTTGCATTACCTGCTAAACTGCTCAGCAACTTGGGACAGAACATTCTGGAACATGTCTTCCTTATCTGAGAAAGAAGAAATTGGATTTGATTATGTATTTACGAAAGTATTTTATTCTTATTTTTGTGTTTGTGCTTTCCCCCCCAACTTATTCTAAACTTTGAGAGTAGATGTATATTCCAGATGAAGTAAATATAGCCATATTTAGGTGTGCTTTGCCTTGTTCTCTCACATATTATTATTATTCTTTTTGCGCCCCTAAAGATCTGTCAATATTTGTACTACATAGACAATGTCGGTGTCAAACGTTTCGTCTTGGTAGCGATTGAGTTGCTTGTATTTTTATTTACGTTCCGTTGCACGGTTTAGGCTGAACAAAAGTTTTTGTGGCAAAAAGTGCCTTGTGTCAACGAAGGGTACTCAGTGCCAACGTCACACGTCAGCACACGTTAGCAACGTCGCATGGATACAACGTGCATAGATGTGCTGTTGCACAGTGAGTATCGTGCCGTGGTGTACTACTAGCAGCATCATACATACATTTAAGCAAATCAAGAATTGCATGTACAGTAAGTAATGTCACATTAAAGAATGTAATTAAATTCAAGCTTGTGTGGTGCGTTGCTGGCTTCAGTGCCACAGCCTAAACTTTATGTCAAAAGAAACATTCTCATTACCGGCGCTTTCAAACAATCCCCTCACTCAGTAAGTTTAGCTAGCCACCGCAACTAGCTTGCTCGTAGAAACTTATTTAGAATTAGCCATTTCTTCCTAAATAGATGTAAATCTTATTTACATTTTGGAGGCATATTTTCAGTTAGCAGATGGTACAGTTTGAATCGCGGTTCCATCTGAAATACTGCCGGTGACAACGTTGTTACAGTAGCTTAATCAAAGGGGGTTAATGACAATGAATTATGCAATATGAGTAGGCTAAATGCTTGAAAACATTTCCTATAGAGGAAAAACTTCAGGGGACGGACCCACCTGCAACAAACGCAAGCAAGCACACCCTACAATTTCCCCAGAAATGGTACCATCTCTAGTTATTTTAATATAATTGTATAAAAATACCAACCATAATACATTAAAAGCTAATAAAATGTGCCTAATAAATGTTTCTGCTTACCCCCCACCTGGCCAGCTGACTGAGGCATTACCTTGTACAAGGAGCTGAAAAGACAAAAACACAAATATGATGTGATTTTCCTGAAAGAAAGTCATCAAACTTTATAGTTAGTACATTTCAATTACAAAACATTTCAAATGTTTTGGTACTACTGTATGGTTAAGTGGCATATGTTATAACATAAAATAAAAACTGAATCTGGAATCACTTCAGCATGTCACAACTATTCCACAATACCATAACACATCATCGTATAGTCCCTATGTAACTGCAATATTAGCGTATTGTGTAGTTAGACAGTATTTGCTTCAGACAGTAAGCTAAATGATACCCAAAAGCTGTCTTTCTATCCATTTAACGTAAAAATAACTTTATAAATAAAACAAATAAAAGTAGTGTTTTCTTACTTTGGAGTGTTGGTGGGCATGGTAGGATCTATGGAAATAAGCGCTCCCTCTGAGTCCACCAGCATTATAGCAGTGTTCCTGAGGATAAACCAAACATGCATCAAAGCAGAATGACGGACTGATTTTGTGAGACAGTTATATCTGCATGCTTGAGTGGAAAAGGAAATCATGGAATGAAAACAACTTTTGTGGACTACCCTTCTAGACAAAAAGGTCCCTAATGCAGTCTCAAGGGCACTAGCAGGATGAATCATGTTGGTTGGTTGGCTAGCATAATGAGCTAATATTGTTTATTAGTTGTGAGTGCATGTCTGTCTGTGTGTGTGTGTAAGAGAGAGAGAAATAGAGAGAGAGAGATAGACAGAAAGAAAGAAAGAGTAAGAAAGTAAAAGAGATTGAGAGAGAAATGCCACAGACCTCGCTATGTTTGAAGAGGAGCACAGAAGTTCTCGGATGTCAGAAGGGCTACAGTACCGACTGAAAATCACCTGAAAACAGACAAAAAATATTTTCTCAGTAACATTATTTACTTTAGTAGTTGTACAATATACTGAACACTAGAACACTGGAAGCACTAACACTGGAAGCAGACACTGTACTGGAGGACACCCGGGGACATTTTTGGAAGTAGTGTGATGGTAGCCTAAATAAAAGCACAGAAAGCACTTTTCACGCCTATTAAGGTTATTAAGGTGAAGTGGGTTTACACAAAAAGGCTGAATGAAACTTCAACAACTGCTGAGAGTGGGGCATGTTCTCTCCAGGTGTCGCTTCAACCCTTGTGTCACAACCACCTGTTACGCACGTCACCTCTTGTCTTTATTTTTAACATGACCTGACATTTGACCCACAGACATCGGCTTGAGAAAATGATAACTTCCATGGATGTATTTTGAATAAAACTACTACAATTACAAACAATGTCAAAACTGATTCTGGTATTTGGACCTCAAAACAACATTATCTACTTTTCATATCTTGTTTCGCTGCTCCAAGCATGATCATCTGATTGGTCAAATTAACACAACCAAAATAAACAGCTCACATTACTGAAAAACAACGCTGAACACACAGATCGATTGTTCAAATGAATGTTAGTAGGACAAGCTGCAGAAGAACCCTGGTAGAAAGATCACGTTCACATACCCGTTGCACTTTCCCATCCACATCCAGGTAAATCTTTTTTGGCGCATATGATGAGGAACTGGAACCCATGCTGACCTTCAGACCCAAAGGTCACCTGTATTGTAGTTCACCTACTGGTCCCTGAATGTTCACCTGTTATCCACCCAATACAAGAACTGGATTGAATCCACAGCCTAACATAAGCCAAGGTTCTGTTTTTAACATCTCACTAACATTTTATAGTTCATATATTCATTCATTCTGTAACATTCATTAGTTTTTTGTGTCAATGTTTTCTGCAATTACTTTTAAGTTACATTTATAAGTGTGAAATAGATCAATCACATTACAATTATTTGGGATAATAATTACTGAAATAAAACATTAATTACTAGCAAAGAAAATAAAAAATTTTTTTGTCAAATCATATGTAATTGTACATTTCATAGGAATGGATGAAAGAATAAGCTTAATTAAAACAGTACCTGTATCACTGCCAATTGCAAAAGCCTTTCCCTCACACACTGCTGAAGATGAACTGTGGTTAAGTCCTCACAACATTGAAAACTGAGGAAGAAACTACATAATCCCCTTAAATATAACCCTTTTTCAACACACACACTCTGTTGCTAGGGGACCCGTTACTACGGCAAAGTAGGCTGTCCCTTGACTCTTTCATGTCATTACCTCCCTTTAGAAAGCACACATCCTGATCACTGTACACCTAGGAGATGGAATCATTCCCACCTTCCTCAGTCTCTGTTACAGCTTTGAAGGTTTGATTCAGTAATACTCATTCAATTTGGTTATATAAATTAGACATTAGACATAACAGGTGTCTGGGCAAATCAGATCTCAAATCAGAGTGTCTGATTAAATAATGAATAAAGAATAGTTGCTTTGCCCCTTGGTTTAATTAAGGGTCAAGAAAAAGAAAGAGCCAGGTGGTGATAGAAGTCCATGAGTTTCAAATCCTTTCTAAACAGGAAATTACAAATTCACAAGTATATCATGTTATAACTGCTTTAAAATAAATAATCTATTTGGGGCTTGTAAATAATATGAAAATGTTTTTTTATTTGATTATTTGTTATGATACGTTTGTTACTTCAGTATTCATACATACTTTTAGTGAATTGCACATCAAATGTCACCTTCAAGTCTTCCACAAAAAAGAAAACCATCCAAACATTGTTCATGGTAATTTTCTATTTTCTATTAGTACTTTTTTATTACCACAAGCATGTTTAAGATTTAAGTTCTAGTCAACATAAAACATACATTTAGTTGTTCAACAACTGCTTACTGCAGCTTTGTGTTGTTTCTGTAAATTAGAATCTCTTGTGTATGACAAACTATGTTCCATAACGTATCACTGATAATTAACCACCTGTCACATTAACATGAACCAGCATGCTCTCTGCAATGGCAAATCCTCATCATAAATTCCTGGCATCTATCAATTAAACAACCCCATACACCAACACACCTCTCACAGCAATGCTTAAAAGGGTCCCTGATGTGCAATTATGACCTTTGGGTAAATAACGACCTGCACCATAAATGAAAATAGAACCAAATCATGTGCAAAAGGCACTTAAATCCAGTGGCATGGGACAACATCAAAACATAAAAAAGACACCTAGAGTGAGTGCAGGTGTAGTCTGCATCTGATTAGTCTCTTGATTGCTCATGCCGTGGCACTGAGCACTGGTACAATCGCCCGATCTGACACACCTTGTGAGGGGGTGTTGTGTTGGAAACAGAGTTAGCGATGTGTCCCACTCCCTACCTTCAAAAAAATATGTAAGTATCCCTTCAATAAGGCACATGAACTAAACAACAGTAACAATACATAAATAAAACAGAGAAGACGCAGTCAAATGTGTACACACAATTTAATGATAGAAGATCACAAATGTACACAAGGCCAAAATATTAGTCATTAAAAAATATTTCTTTTGGTTTAAAATAGTAAAAGATCTTCATGGAAATTTAAGAAAATACTAATGATATCTCTGTCAGCCAGTCCCAGAATATTAATGTATCCTTGTCCCTCCTTTCAATTCCTTTGATCTGCTGATGACGGATTGGTTCCATTAAGGCTGAACGATGAAAGGGTCTGAGGTTTTCATGCAGCACTACATTCAAGGTCTTGTTTTGCTCAACAGTATCCATTGGTCTCTTGGTCCATTTTTCTGCATCCTTCCTCACAGATTTGGTCAGTGGGTAAGAGCAGGATTCAAATTTCTTTGTATCTGGAACACATGTTAAGAAGCAAACCTTTAATTCCAATATTCAAATATAGCTGCAAGCAGCGATGCAAGTTCCTCCGCAGAATGGCAAAATATAATAAAAAATGTACATTGTAGAAGGTCAAGAGTTGGACAACAAGAGAGCAAAACTACTTCATGTTTGGCCAACAACAATAGGCTGAATGGGGATTTGAACTAAGGAGCATAAGGTTACACGTCAGCCTCTCTATCCTCTCTGCAACACACCAACTGTTGAGATTTTATGAATAGAAAGGGCAGAGTATAAGCTTTGGTACAAAGTTTTAGCACCTGTAATTCAGTCATCTTTTGACATTTTAAGGTGACATTGTGCATGGTACTTCAGAATGATGTCATCTTGTTTAACTAAACAGATAATCAGTATCATGACAGGCCCAAAGGCTGTGGCTGAATTTGAACCTGTGACCATGCACATTGCATGCCTATTTAGCCTATTGAGCTATTCTCAGTGTTGGCAATTCCTTCGGTCTACTGTATAAAAAAAAGTAATCTGTTTCTCCTGTGGCAAGCATTGTTATATTTGGCCACAGTTTAAACAGCTGTAATTCAATCATATTTTGACATATCAAGGTGAAATTGTTTATGATAGGTCAGAGTGATGTCACCTTGAAACCAATTAGGTTTGAAAAACCATCAGTAAAAATTATATTTGATTTATTGACACAAAGATATTGAGGCAATGTGTACATTCACATAAATACACCCCTTTCAGCCATTTTGTGTTGCATTTCTTATTCCATGTCACCCTATATAAAGACATCAATTCTACACATCTGTACAAATGTTCAAGTCAATTGAACCTTTGGTTTAAAGGGGTCATTGATTGCAGAATCGAATTTACCTTGTCTCAGTTGAATAACGACAGTTCAGTGGGTAAAATGGACATACAGTGAACCTCAAAGTCCATTGACACCTTTCCTATGCAAATCTCACAATTAAAACATTTAGCTGTAAAACGGTAAATATTTTGAAAAAGCCACCGAACTGACCTCAGTTTGGTGGCTCCACCTATTTTGGCTCTGGTCTGTACCTTGGTTACACCCCAAAATGTGCTGCGCGCTGCTCTGTGTACTTCATGGCTGATGTTTTTCTATGAGAAGATCCCTTTGAAGTTCGACACATTTACTCGAACCATTTCACCAAAGTTGCTGAAAAGAGGTGCTTTTCCAACCGTATGCTCATCACAAACGCAAGCTGCATGTATGATTTTATCGCTAACAGTTAGCCTATTAGCAATGCTACGTCTCCTGTATCTAACATAGGTAGAATGCTAAATAAGTTTCTAAACAGATCAACATAGCTACCTTAATTAGCAAATGACTCTAGCTAACTTAGCTGTAGTCTGCATTAGAAAGGAAGCTTCCCAAAAAATTGCCAGACAACTAATAGCAGTCTAGCCTATTGCTGACGCCTGTTTAGATTATCTATTTGAAAGAACTGGAGAAAGGCAGGTGCTAGATACAGGATACGTTAGCATTGCTAATAACTGTTACAGACAAAAACATCCTACAGCCTGCGTTTGTGATGAACATAAGGTCGGAACGTACCTCTTTTCAGCAACAGCTTCATAGCAAATCATGCTTTACATTGTCCCAGGTTTTAAAACCGTCCTTGGTGAAGTGGCTTGGGATCTTCTACTCTACGGTATAGGTAGACAAACATCAGCCATGCCCATCTAGTCAATGTTAGCTAGACTCTAGCTCATCTGCTTTTTATTAACGCTGATTTACAAGGAATGCAAGAACAGCTAGATAGCGAAAACACCTAGACTAAGCATGTAAACTAGTTTAGCTTGCTAACGCAAGAGAATAGGTAGAAAGTGTGATGATTTTGCCTATAGTTTATTGGAAATGGGGCTAACGTATGTTCCTGACTGTGTTTCATTCAAATAAATAACCTGTGTTGTCATGTAAATCTACAATTCAAGATGCATGTTTGTCCAGATCTATTTTTCAGCAAGACAGCTAGAGCCAACTGAAGCCGAGTTGAATCACGATAGTTTGTTTGCTAAGCTAAGGCGATCCTGTTTGCTTCGACAACAGAAGTGGAAAAAACGAATGTAATCAAATGATATCTAGTCAATCTGTTGAAAACCGTGTTGTGTAGACACAATAGATTTATTTGTTCATTTTTCCGAAAAAATAATTCTTCACCTTCGTTGTTTCAGTGTGCATTGTAGAGACGACGCGACCGAGTTGAGATGTTCTCAACTTTATGCAAATGAGGAGCGATTTTCGCTAGCGATGGCCGGAGTGTTCTAGTCTCATTGTTCATTTTTAGCTTTCAGTTTCAAATTGGAGGAGAAACTAATCGCCTGTGTGGCTGCATATCCAGTCCTGTACGATACGTCTCTGTATTTGTACAGATACATTAATAAAAAGAATGAGGCCTGGCGCAGGGTTGCTGATGTTGTCGGTGCTCCTGGTGGGTTTTTTGTACTTTCAAATTCAGTTTTGTCACATTACGTAACTTCGTAACTAGCTAGTCCGTCGTATTAACTAGTCGTATTGACAGATTACTGTAGCAGAGACTTAAAGTAATATAACAAAACCTTTTTACATATGTCAACATGCATGTCTATTAAAATGTTTGTATTTTGTATTGGCTACAAGTTGTATTTTGATCGATATTGCGAGTATGTAAACCCAAGTTTGCACACTTTGCTATGACGTTATACGAACTAGCTACAACAGTGACTTTAGAGAACAACAACTCTGCATTGATCTGTCTGACACGCCCCCGAGCGTGGTGAACTGTGGAAAGGCGAGCGATGGCAAGCGATTCGCGTCGCTGCAGTGCGAATGCACTGTAAAGGGGGCATAGAACAGCACCTGGGCCATTTTCAGCCCAACCAATGTTACATACCCTATTCCGAGACCTTAATGGTCCTTTGGGCTTTTTTGTTCCCCATGAGAAATAAGGCATGTACACCAAGTTTCAGAAGAATTGGAGCAATGGGGTGGAAATGCCATCACTTTGAAAATGTTTACTTTAAGGCGTGGCCTGTGGCGCCCCCTACAGTTGAATGTGTCCCATATTTGGTGTGGGGGTACCCACTTGGATGTAGTATCAATGTGACTCCTTCAAATTCACTTCTGTTACGTCATGTAAACCAACAACGTTACTATGACACTGTGTACTACAGAGCTTTCAATGCGAGCAACTAAAAATAAATAGATACAGGGCGTCCGACTGCGCTGCTCAACTGGCTTGGGTCCAGGTCCAATTTAGACGTTCGCGTTGCATTCAGTTATGACACAGTGTTAGCAGAGATCAGCACAACATTTTATAGTTCATATCTGTGGTTCTATGTAGAATTTATGTTGTTCTATGTTAACTATAGTTACATTATGTTCCGAATACAGGCGATTTGGCAATACATCGCAAAGTACTATTACCCCACTCCATCATCACCGGTTCTTAACCCCAAAGGCAATCCCAATGGAAACATGCAAATCTCAAGATCAATCAAAATATTGATCATGATTGATTGTTTATACTAATGACATAAAACAACCTGTATTTTCACCCTAGCATTTTTCACTTCAAAATGGGAAATGTATTGAGCAGATAGTGTGTCTTGTTGTACCTGAGGACCTTTACGCAGGCCTGAGAGTGAGAGTTATGTACAGTATAGTTCGGCCCCATATTCTCAAGTCATAAGATAGATGATTATCAAATACATTTTGTATGAATCACGGTTGTATGCTGTGACGGTGCAGTGCATTCATGATTTTTATGCCCTCACCCTCGTTGCCTGGGGGTGTGTCCACACCAACCCTTGATCTCCTTGTACACCAATCTAGTAAGAAGCTGAAAACACACACACAGATCTGTGTAAGATCACTTTGCTTTCATTAGTAAAATATAGCACTGGTTAATTAATAGACACTGACCAAACATGCAAGGATGTCAGACGTGATAAGCATGTAGAAGACGTTTTTCCATCCAGTTGGAGATATCACACCAGCTAACAAAGGCCCTATAGCAGCACCTAGAGGACAATCGGTGAAAAACAATAGAGGTACATTAATGACATCTTAACTCACTTTCTATCTTGCAAGTAAACCATTGTTTTACAAAGTAGCATGCGCCCAAGACCGAGTCGTACAATAGCATAAGATTACAATGCTTACTGCAACAATATTTTTACTGTGAACTGTGCCTAGCTGACAATCACAGGTTATTTTGATAACCACCATCAGAGTTTGATGAGTCTCATGAGTCCTTCTACTTGCAAGAGTGAATGACGATAACCAACCCTCCTCCACCACCCAGACATTCCTCACTTACCTATTGATCCTGTGCCGTCAATAATGGCTGTTACGGTTGACAGCGCTCTCGAGTTTCCTCTGAGGCTTTCATGTGTTCCCTGGGAGGGAAGGAAATTCCCAACAGTCAATTCAGTTCAAAGGTCCTTGTAAATTTGAAATGATCATGAGGGCACATGTAACCCCCCCCCAGCACCCCTCCATTCCACCTGTCTGTGCAGTAGGATCAGGGGTGTCTAGAACAGCTGCAGGGGTCATGTGAAAAAAGCATGCAGAGATTAACGGGACAGAAGTAATTACCAGGTCAGCCGACACAGCGGTGGTGATAAGGGCATAGGGGCCGTTCACCAGGCCTCCACACAAGAGCAGCGTACCTGCATGAAAGGACAACATGACATGGTCCTGTGACTATTCTGCAGACAGACTTAATCTTAAAGTATTTCAGATTTTTTTTCAGAAAAGCTCAAAATTGTTACCCAAAATGTAATCTGTGAGACCTAAAAATATATTAGGATTGTAGTAGTTCACTATACTCCAAAATATATGTTGTACAAGTTGCATCATTTACAGCACAGGTTCAAGTGGCCACTGCACCTGGGCCACGTTGTGGGTAGCTAGCTACATTTGCTGTTCAAAAAGTATCGTCTTTGTAGGCTTACTTGAATAAACGACACAAAGTTGTGTGCGAAAAGGGAGAACTTTCCGACTCCTTACAGGGGCGAGTGCAAATCATTGTTGTGGTGCGACATGTTTTCAGTTTTCTACAAAACGCTTGCTAATTACTGCACAGTATGTGCCTGAAGTGAGCTGATACAGTGACCATCGTTCTATCCAACGTTAAAATAGCCTAACCCATTACTGTATTTTTCTGAAATAAAACCGCAGTTTATACCCCGATTTTAAATGTTTCTTGTGGTGGTGCAGTATTTATTTCGAAGCGGCTTATAGCTTGTTTTTATAACAAAACAACAGTAGAAACACTTTTTTTGAGAATGCTATTTTAACCCATTAAGGAGTAGCGTCGCACATGTTCGAATGTTCGTTCGAATGCGGGTGTCACAGCGTAACATTACATATATGCGATTTCGAACATGCCAACTGAATATTTTGCAGTTACACACCAGCGTTCCACTGGGAGTGATCGCGGTCGAGTGCAAAATGAATGGGAGTCTATGGAGCTAAACAGCAAAATTTGTCTCTTTCACCTGATTGTCGTTCGACATCTCAGATTTGATTGTAGTTTTTGCATGTTCAACATGGATTTTAGGTCAAAAGTTGAATGAACGAGTACCTATGTCATTTCGATTTCTTACAGGGTGAGTTGTTGTTGCCCATAACACGCTAGCCTTCTGCTAATGAATGCTGATTGGTTAGTGAAGGACTGACTACGACCAGAGATCCCGCTTGATGGCATCCGAAGTGGAATCATTATGTCAGAGCATTAGCAACATTAGCAACAATATTAGCAAGCCAAAACTATTTCTAGCATGTGTATTGACAGCGGGAGCCTAACCTGTCAGCTGTGAGAAAAAAGGAAGTGACCAGAGTTTGCCATAATGCGGTATCTTTGGCCGTACAATGTGTATGATGTCATTGACATTTTAAAAGGCTTTGTAGAACAAAAGGCAACTTTAAAAAAAAATCTAAAACCCAGCAGTGTGTATTTTTTTTGCCTCCCCTCTCAAATTCAACATTCAGATTACGAGACAAATAATTATATCCTGAGAAAAGTGGATTTTGAGGGGTATAGCTCCATAGACCTCCATTCATTCTGCACTCGACCGTTACCGCCATCATATGGAACTAGAGTGGAACTGCTACCAGTTCAGAACCCGTAAGTTTCCTGAGAGTGGCAGTTCTCCCTAGCCTGACGTTGTCATACTCATAATTCTATGCTGTGAGTATGGGGCGTGTTTCAACCGAACCCAGAAAAAAAATGCCTCTTCGATTGGATAGACCTACAACCAATCAGAGCAACGTAGTATGTTGTTTGTTGAAAATGAATTCAACCCAAGCGCTCTTTGGTGACGTGGTTGATTACGTTACTGTTGATTATCTGTCCATCATCGTATAAAGCCCGCCCTGACAATTTGATTTGTCCGAACATCTCTTGTTCGGACACAGTTTTTCCCCAACCGAGCGACCCCAGACCCAACTTCCCGACCAATTTTTTGGGGGGGCGGGGCAGTTCGGTTGGCACCCAGGCTAAGTTCTCCCTATATTAGACATTCTCTGGTATTATGCAAGCTAACTTAAGCTAGCTAGCTACCATTTCGGAAAAATAACTTACGCTTAGGGGAGCGTCGGAAACATTTAGAACTCACGCGTCTAAAGGTAAATATTATGTTCCCATAGATATATATAAAGGCCTTTATATATATATATATATATATGATTGTTCCAGTATCAATTGCCGCATTCCAGTTTGGTTTATACTCAGATTTACAAACACAAAGGTCCCATCCTGGTGGGGTGCGGTTTATAGAAAATGTGGCTTATTTTCAAAAAAATACGATAAACCTAATTTTTAGATTCTTAACTTTAATATAGATTTGAGATTGTTTAATATTAGCCATTAAATCACTCCCTTTCACTGTGCTTCATATTTTCGTAAATATTGCCGTAACAAGTGGGATTTTACGATAGAGCATAATATTAAACAATATACGTGTTTCTGTTGGCAAACTGTATTTATCGTAATAGTGCCCAGCCCTATAATTCAAATGCTACATTTGGTTTTCTGAGGCTTGATTAAGGATCATTGTACAAAATATTAGCCATTAAATCACTCACTTTCACTGTGCTTCATATTTTCGTAAATATTGCCGTAACAAGTGGGATTTTACGATATTTGCGATAGAGCATGATATTAAACAATATACGTGTTTCTGTTGCCAAACTATATTTATCGTAATAGTGCCCAGCCCTATAATTCAAATGCTACATTTGGTTTTCTAAGGCTTGATTAAGGATCATTGTACAACATATTGACAGAAAAAGAAGGGTCTTACCAATTGTGGTTCCAAGGTTGTTCTGTCCAACTTGATTATACACAAACAACTGGGAAATGATATTAAAGAATGATATGCCTCAGTGAGACTTGAGCCACAAATGGGGGAGGGCTGAACCTCTAATGAACATTTAACATTTAATTATGTTAAATATATGGAGTAAATTCACAGTATAGTATTTTGGTTAAAAATTGGTTTATGGCATTAGAGTGGTATTTAAAAAATATATATAACACGTGTGAAGCTGCACTCACCATAGGGGCAGCCAATATTAGCATGACACAACAGGTGGTGGCTCTGCCTCCAGTGTAGTCTGACACTAGCCCAGCTATGATGCCCCCTGCAAAACATACACACACAACAAACACAGAAGCACACACAGTTTTACATACTTTCAAAAAGGTGTGGATAGGTGTGGATACACTGGTAACTTAAAGTTACAATTGGTAAGACTTCAGTAAAAAAAGAAATGTTTTGTCCCCTACAAATATGTTGTGTACGCTAATTATGCCCATTGACAGTTGTTTAGCAAGACAGAAAACTTGCCAGTGGAATATACATTTCAGATTTTGGAGCGGCCCACTACTTTACAGCCAATTATGTTCCAGCATTCCTGTTCCAGCTAACAGCCTTCAGAGGGCCTTCATCCTTTGCTTATTTAGTGAAACCACTGTCAATCAAACTCAAGCTGAATAAAAGTGCAGATGTTCAGACAAAAATTGGGAGCGCAGTTTCTTTTGTTTTACAATATTACCTATTGCAGTTTTAAAGAAGAATGTTATGAAACACATGTCATATCAACAGTATGTTGTTTACAGAAGTCAGTTATGTCTGTTTTCAGACAGAATTCAGCTGTTAATTCAGAGATTTATGAAGTAATTTCATAATGTCAACACAGAACATGTTATCACAAATGTCAGTCATATAAAATGGAAGACCTTACCAAAAATTCCTCCAGCATCAAATAGTGTTGACATGTCACCAGCTTTTTTGGAATCAAAATGGGCTTGAGAGAAGAAAATAACAGAAAAATAAACGGTACATAAACTAATAATTTCCATGGATTGATGTGTCATGTAAATGTTGGACATACAATAGGCTGAGTAGCCATGAGTCACTTACCAACATTAGCAATGTAGAGAGGCAGCCAGTACAGGAAAGTGTAGCTAACCAGCTTAGCAAACATCAGGCACAGAGAGAACTCAACCACACCCTATAGTGTAATTACAAGACAAAGGGTTATAGGGATTGACTGTTGCTATTCTATTCCATTATGAGTAGCAACAAATACAAATCATGAAAATAACCAAATGGAAAATTATGATTTGTACTTTAAGGTGCAGTAGATAAATGTAGTACCATTTAGAAAAATAAATACACTGTAAAAACCTCTGAGAACCTGCTTAAATTAAACAGATCATTTGACACAGTTATGAAAGTAATATAATCTCACAGGTATCCTCAGTGCCCCACAGAAGCTGATAGCCTGCGTGTCTTCCTCCGAGGCCTCTGTGGTGGCAGAACTCGATGAGGGGCTGCTGAAGATCTCCTCATTACTGGAATTGTGCAAGCTGGGCTCATTCTCAGTGTTCTTCTGACATACAAAAGACTGCTGGTCAGCATTCATCCTAACCGGATACGACTGTTTCAGCCAATTTGGTTGTGCTCTTGCGATAAACTTACATAGTGCTGAGGAGGACTGCAGTTGACATCGTCAGGGTCTGTGAAGGAGAAAAAACATTGACTCAAATCAATAATTTGTATTGAAAATGCAAATGAGCGGATTCTAAAAATGTTTTCTTTCCGAAGCTATGTTTAAATTAGACCATTGGAAAAGATTTCCAGGAGGAAACACAACGTGCTTCACAGGGGAACAAACAATTATGTTTGTACACATTTTCCAGAGGGAAGGAAAAAACATATCACCAATTTGGGACAATATTAGCCTGGCTCTGCCCTCCTACATACTTCCGCTCAATTTAGATTTCGCTACTGTACTGGGTCTGGCCATTAGGGTACGTATTTCAGATATTTCAGGTTGATTTGCTGCCGGCCAATCAGCTAACAGAGGGAGTAGCTGAGAACGATGACGTTGATGTTGTGTGCTAGTTTGTGTTGTAGTTCCGTAATGGCGACGGAGAAAGATGCGAGCGAAGCCACATTCGGTCCGTTGCGGCAACGCTGCCGAATATCCATAAGCTAAAGCCGGAGCAGTTTTGCTGTGTTTTGTTGGTGGCCATGATGTTGAGGCCCTCCCCACGGGGTTCGGAAACAGTTTGATTTTCCAAATACGGCAGCTAGCTCTGTTACAGTAGTGGTGAAGGAATTGGCTAAGGCGAACGCTAGCTATTGGTTAAAGCAGATCCAATAGTTTTAAACTTCAACAGAGTACCCGCCTACAAGGAAGTCAACACTTGTCAATGGAGCGAGGCCAGACTCACTGTACAAATGAAATGTACGAGAGTCTGGTTAGGACCAGGCTAGGACAATATAGGAGAACTTCACATAGGGTTACAACAGTTTTATAGCAGCACACAATCTGTCTACAACCAACCCATCACATTGAGCATGACAGTCACCTATAATTTTGTAATTTCATGGCAGTACTACATTTTAGTAGAACATTACTCAAAGCCATCCTGTTGATATGTCTTCAACAAATGAAAAGATGACTTACTCTCTACCAGGAACAAGAAGCAGAGCACTCCTGTGGAAGCCATGATGATGCCAGGAACGATGAAGGACAAGCCCCAGGACGAGGACACAAAGAGGCCGGCGATAATGGATCCAAGAATGTTGCCCACTGAGGTGTGGGAATTCCACACGCCCATGATGAAGCCCCGTCTTGTAGATACACACAAAACGGAGAAATCTTTCAAAATACAATTTTCCGCTTTCTGGTGTGTATTGCTATAATGTAATAACAGTGTTACTAAGTGTTAATAACATTATGTTCTCATATTGCTGTTTGTCTGGGTGCTCATCCATTTGTTTGTTATTTGTGGCCATAAGGTAAAAAACAATCTGAAAACATGTTCTCTAATCATCGGGAAACTGGTGAATTTAGTAAGTACTTAACTAAATGGAACACATATCATACAGGGTGGGTATGGCAATTCTTCTGATGTTTAATCAATCATGCTATAGCACACACATCTACCGGTGGTAAAAATATATTTAGCTTTTGTTATTACTGTATATTTTAAGGGACTCTGAAGATTGCAAAGTTATTGTTTCTAGAAGTTAAAACATCTCTTTTTAGAGCATACTGTACTCCACTGTATACAGCTCACCTATGGTGCAGCTACAGTAAAGCAAAGATGCATAAAATAAAAGTGGAATACAATGATGCACTTAGAATCTTGTTGAAGTGTCCAAGATGGACCAGTGCTAGCCATTTGTTTGTGACAAATAATGTTCCCACCTTCCATGCTGTGCTGAGGAATTTTATGTACAGATTTATGTGCCGAGTAACAGAGTAAAAGAATACCATTTTAACTGCTTTAACCAACCCTGCACTTAGTGATACCAGATATACCTCCAAACTCTGGAAACACTGGAACGCACATCTGTACCTGTTTTAATTGTTGTGCATATGTATGAGCTATATGTATATTTGTATGTATGTGTGTATGTTTGGTATGTTCCCCGTCTGTAATAATGTGGTAGCCAGTATGTCTGTATGTATTTTTGTTTGTGTGTACCCCTCTTGTAATATGTTATGTGTATTTTTTCTATCTGGACCTTGAGTCTGCAAATAAAGTAAAGTAAGTAAGTATTAGTGTCTATTTTGAATCTCTGCACGTACAAAACCGTCACATCTAACCAAAGATGGCAACTTATCTCGTTTCACTTTCATATCATGTGACCGTGGGCCGGGTCCCAACTGAAACAATGTGCAACATGGAAAGCATTTGGGTACTGATACTGTGGAGTCAGCAGAGCTGAGTCCTGTTTAGAGTGAGCATACAATGTAGGGATCTGGAACTGTCACACTCACTTCCCCTTTCCAAACCAGTTCCCAACACAGGCCACCACTGCAGGCCAGCCTGTCGTCTGCGCCAGTCCATTCATGGCCTGTTGAGAAGGATGCAGGGGAGAACAGAGTCAGGGTGGGATAGTGAGAGATACTGTGTTTATTCCATCACATATTAAGGAGGCCTACAAAAAAAGAAAACATCAAATATATAGTTAGATCTGTCCAGTCACAACAGAGGAATGGAACAAATGAAGGGCTAGTGACAGAAGGAATGAAAAACATGGAGGCAGGTCAGTAAGGTAGTCAACAATAGTACTCTCACATCCTTGAGAAAGCACATAATCCCTCCGGCGCCATCATGTGATTAAAGCTGACCCATCACGTGAGTTGTCTGCTTAAAGCTTCCATTTCCGTCTGACTTTAAAACTCATTTTATGACAGTGTCAACTCAGGTAATAGCTCATAACTGTGAATGAGCACATGATGGCTATACACAATATGTTGAACTGAAGATTATAAGAGATAAAAAAGCCAGTGGATATGGCTTGGGTCTGTCACTAAGAACACCTAATGCACCAACCAAGGAGGTTTATGTGAACGACAAACATGGGGGACAGGAAGCAAATGTGATGTCATTCCCATCCAATGACTGGCCTACCTGGACAAAGGCATAGTACCATATGGAGTGGATATTCCAGTAGAATCCCAGACCGAACAGACAAGTAAAGAGGCCACTAAGGATCATCCCAGTGGATAGGTAGTACCGCAAGGACAGACGCTCTGCAAAAATCCCACTGTTGAAAAGGAGACAAGCTCAACTTTGATTTCTTGTTTTATGAACACCAAACATATATACACACATATACTCTCTCACTTTCCTTGTCCCTCTCTCACACACACTTGTTTTTGTATTCCTGTGAGGACTCCAAATTCAGTCTCATCCAAAATAGTTTTTTCCCTAACTCTTATTGTAATTCTAACCCTAACACCAATTTTAACCCCAACCTCCCTAGATATAGCTCTTGAAGATGTGAAGTCCAAGAAAATGTCCTCAATAGTTAAATTTCTCCTTAGTTTACTACTATTCTTGTCCCCACAAACAAACCAATGAATATACACAAAGGTAGAAATGTGCATACCTGAAAAACATGCCAACGGCATAAGCAATAAGAAATGAGTTGTCCAGAGCTCCAAAAAGTGTCTGGTAATTGTCCTTGTCTGAAGACAGAGACAGAGAGGTACAAGACACATTAATAGCATTTTCCACAAAATGTCTGATATCTTACAACAAAGGTTTAATCCAAGGTTAGTCCTCAATTGTGCAAACTATAGTATCAGTATGGGTGTTTAAAAAAAGGAACCCACCAAAGGGTGCCCAATCACACCAAGTGGCATTGTCGGTGATGTTGAGATTTGCTGGGCGAATGACTGTCGAACAGTTTCTGTGCAACTCACTCTGTTGATGGTCAACAACCCCAAAAAAAACAATTGTTATATCATAAACAATATGTACCACAAAAAGCATCTTAAGACATTGTGGGTTGGATGAACTGTAGTCATGTGTGTTTGTAGAGAAGGTATACCTTGACAATGCTGATAGGTTTGCGGGAGAGATGATAACTGGTGTAAAAGATGAAGGTGAGAAAGAGGGTGTAGTATCTGTAACTTGAGAGTGAGAAAGCTGTATTAATTTTACGTTGAGAGAAAGATTACAAGACTACAGACACAATGTAATTGATTTAATGGAACCTAAAGCATACTTATACTTCATAGCCTCTGGCTCATGTGGAGAAAGCTGCACCGAGACTAGAAGCACTATTCAGAGATTATATTTATTATTTCTTAGACCCATATCAAGTTAGACAGCCTGCACCTCATACACAGGGCACTCTTTGTATTTTCCTAGTTGCGTTTTTTGAGTGGAAAGTCAGGTTTGTACTACCGAGTCTCATATACAAATAACGCATACAGTTTTGGAGTTGAGCAATCTTCGACTGGGAGTGCCAAATCATTACTTTCCACTTTCCAAGTCCTGAAATGTCTAAGAAACCATGTTATTTATTGGTGGGGGAGCTCTGTATAGATCAAGACTTAAGTCTAAGATACAATATCCCTGAAATGTTACAAAATTCTATCATTCATTTATAGACATTGAGATTCTTCTTCCGCCACCAACTCGGTTTCAGTATATTAATAGTAGCCAACCTACTTGTAAGGCCTACTACTTGGCCTACATGTAGGTAAGGTAATTCAATTCGTTTGACCAACATAACAGCACAATATTGATTAGGAGTGGAAACTTACCAACTATCTCTTGAGAATGACGTGATAAGGCGAATAGCTGGGGCCAAAGACGAACTCATCTTCGTTGGTCTTTTAAAACTTGATAAAAACCTTCCAACTTTTACGCAAACATACCTTTATATTGCTACATGTATCTATTCAATTGCTATAATTCAGGATAAAAAGCTATATTTAAAATCTTAAAACGAAACTAGTTGAAAAGGGAATTTAATCACCAACGGGAGCCAAATAATCAACTTGGGTAACAGCTGTTGTATCAAGAAACGATCTTCCTTCAAAATATTTGCACAATTAGGTAAATTAGGATGTATTTTTCTCTTTTTAAAAAGCTATAGATAAAACCTTAGAAATAGTGTTATTTCGATCAAAACTGATTCAGTCCATTTGCTATTCTAACTACTCCCTGATGAGGGAGGATATCAGCGAACAATGCATTTCCATAGATGTCCATGCTTGATCAGGTCCAGTATGGTGGTTGCGTCTTGAAGGCAGTTGCTATAAATGCACCGTTTTACCGAGTCACATGTACTTTAGTGCCCATGCTCATGATTGGAATAAATATAAGTTTAAACGCCGCCATTCCCTAATGTTTTCCAAGCTCAACAATCTCTGCGCCGAACCTCCCTAGAACTGTATGGACATGTGACTCTCCCGTGACGTCAGGGACGTGACTGATTAACTCTAAAACTACCGGTCCTGCACATACAGCAACAAACCTATTAAAATAGCATTTTAACTACCGATTAAGTTATTGAAGCATGTTCCAAGCAAAGTTTTCTGTACATCTTTATAGTGTGTCTATAGCATGGTTCACTGCAACACATGTCTGGCAAATTAATCTCAGATTCACATGCCTTATATATCCAAGATGGATGCTTTTATTCTCTTTTATATTAATTCATTTAAAGTTGTTTGGACAAACTATATCACCCACAATCCAACAAACCAATGGGAAACATGAGTAATAAAATGCAGTGATATAAAAAAGAAAATGGCAAGAATAGACAGTGGCCTGGACGATTAATCATTTCCCCATTTTTACACCTGGCATATTTATTTTTCCATAGAGCATGTCAGAGAGCAATCTATGTTATATAAATCTAGCATTTTGAATTAATATCCTTCAAATAAAACTACACAAAATGCACTGAAGGGGACAAAGGAAAGAAAAACCTTTGAAAAAGTGAGGATCAATTAAAACTTTAATCAATCATGTGCCTGTGAAGTGTTATAATAACAAATATTAAGTATATGTCAAACTTAAATCATCAGATTTATTTTTGTGCATTTAGTGCAATTATAAATATGCACTGATGATGCTTGTGTGCTCCAACTCAAGACAGAAGTTGTTGTACTGACCAAAAATAAACAAATTACTTCACTTGTCATAATAATAATAATGTAAAAAAAGGATGCCCCTTCAAAACAGAAGAAAATAGTATGATTAAATCACACAGCATGAATAACATCCCTCTACAAAGATTAATGGTACACTTAAGGTAATTATTAATTTGAGGAAGGATTTATAAAAAAAGGATTTATAAACGTCTACTTTGGGGTTCTGGTGGGATGACTTCCTATTGTTTTCTGCTCACTTCCTGGGGGAGAGCACATGTATGGAGGCAATCCTGCGAGCTGAACCCTTGTGTTGAAGGATATTTGTCCCCTCTTTTAGATCACAGCTCCACAAGGCGGACTGGAGAGCCTGGACATAGGCTAGACCACAAAAACACACAATCACCATCACCCATTCTTTCAAACCCACAATCAACAATTCATCTTTACTGGGATTTCTCTAGACTAAAACTAACTTTTGGATAGGCTTGGGTTTACTGGTGCAGCACTATTCTAAGAAAATCATCTATGCATGTTTGCATGAAGTTACGGTAATTCTAAAGGTCAGTAGCTTGCCATAGTCATGTTAATGAACTCTAAGGGTGTGCTACAAAATATGTTTTAACATTGAAGCGTGACAAACCACAGGGTGAAATTAACACGTAAACTTGACTGCATGTTGAAACAACATGGGGCAATTGTCTGAATGGGATTTGAAAAGCAATATTTGCAGAGTTTGTACCTTTCAGGTTGTTGTAGAATACACAGTTGTTGGCGCAGGTGTCAGGGTGGGAGTCCCAGAAGCTGTCTCCACACCAACACAGAGGGGGAAGCTCTACTTTCTCCTGGACAATCCTCTCCTTCATTTGGGCCCGCAGAGCCTCAATGTACCTGTCAAACCACACAGAGGTGTTTAAAAAACAACAACAAAAACATTTACACAGTGGGACAGGGACACTCACATTTATATGTTTGTGTGCATGCATGCGAACGGATCGCTTGTTGTTCAAACCAAACCACAGGCTCTGATCTTAAGAGCAATTATTTTCAACCATAACTGATTGTGTAAGATTTACAAGTAATCACAGACTAGTTGGACATTTAGTATTTCTAGTAATATAGACATTTCCAAGATTACAAATGTGAGTTGGTGAGCCAGTGCATATGAAAATACATTATTGTGTATGGTCAGTAACTAACTGTAAGACTGTGTTAACTGTGTTGCTCTGCTTTACGATTGGACTTGCCTGAAAAGTGCATGTGGATGTAATGGTAAAAGGTAAAATAGCTTAGAAAGCTACCTGGTGGCCTCTCTGGTTTTCCTGGCCCTCTCTTGTCTCTGCTTGGATTCTGCCCTCTCCTCTTCATCCAGCCTCAGACGCTCCAGGATCAGAAACTCCCTCTTGGCCATTTCTAATCGGTCATCTTTCAGCTGCCGCATCTTCTCCATTTTCTGCTCTTCTTCAAGTCTTATCTGTTCTTTTTCGGCTTTGATCCTATTGTGGAAGACATTGTATTTTCACGTGCAATGTATTGTATAATTTATGCAACATAATACCTAATAATTTTTCACATAACATTTCATCTTGATAAATCCATGTTGAGCACTGAAGTGCAGTACATGCTTTGAAATGCCATAAAACACATTTTTAAAAATAAGAAATAGACAAAAGAAAAGGTTTAGAGATCTGCCAGAATTTAAAGAGACAGGAAACCAAGAATATGTGGCTGTGTTTCGGCACCTGGCGATTCTCTTCAGGTGTTTCCTGTGTCGCTGGTGCTCCTTCACCTGCTCTCTTTCATTGTCCATAAAGAGGCGCCGATACATCAGAAACTGAGACTGACGCTACGAGGCATGACCATGAAAATGTGTCAGTGACAGGATTCAAATCAAATTGGGAGACATTTAAATAACACATGACCATGATCAGAAGAAATGTGATGAGAATGTTGGTGTATTGTACCGTTAAGTATGTATTATCTGAATGCAACTAGGTTGTCTTTATCACCTCTGTTGACAAATATGAGGCACTATAACATCTTACTGTGCAACATAGAGTTCAAATAGGACGAGGGGTCGGGGGCTAGAGCTGTAATTTAATATATTTTAATTAATACTTAGAGACCTGCTGCTCTTGTTGGTTAGCTGTAACTGATTACAATTATTGTACTCGCTGTGAGGTAGTTTACGGTTGTTTGCTCTTCCACAGGTACACTCGTGCACTTTTAGATTCATGTTGTCCAATTGTAACTTGTTTAACTTCATGCTCTTATGATTCTTCCCTTTGGCACTTATTTTTGTTTTTTTTTCACAATGTATGATTCATGTTTGACTACTTGCAATGTTGGGGATATCTCGTTGTTATGATCAGTGACCTATGCACTTTTGTAAAGCTCTCTCTTGGAAGTCGCTTTGGATAAAAGCGTCTGCTAAATGAATAAATGTAAATGTAATGTAATCAGACCTGTTGCTAGGACAATAGAAAAAATGTAACCCAAAAACCTGACACACGGATAAAACTTGGTCCATACTTTTCTTATGTTAGGTACTACTGAGAAAGCAAAGCCTTTAAGATTACCTGTCTTTTTAGTTCCTCCTGGTCGTCTTGTGGCCAGAGAACCTGTGTCGCCCTGTAATCTGTGCTGAGCCCAAAGCTAGGACCGGAAGGGTAGGGCTCTTTCAACAGCCTCTCACACACCTGTAAAGACAAAAACTACCAACATAAACACTTGTATAGAGCGGCAAGCAGGGAGGCTATTGTCCTGCTTAGTCTTTATGTTAGTGTTATGTAGCAATTGTCTTATGTTAGTGTTGTCTTTATGTTAGACACAGATGTAGCATTTAATTTGAGTACATCGACTCACTCACAACTCACTGTCTGCCTAGAAGAATTATTGCATGAAAATGTTTTAGACATGACTATTGTTTCAGGACATTATGGAAACAGTGCAATTAAGACGGGAAAACATATGGATGAAGTGCAATTAATGGCGAATGGATTACCGGATTACTGCCAAAGGTGACCGTTTTGTTTACTTGGCCCTCGCAGGGTTCAACGTTCTGTTGGAAAAGAGGGCAGTCATGCTGCCCATTTAGAGGAATATCTTTGTCATCTTCTTCCTCCTCTTCCTCTTCCTCTTCTTGTTCCTTCTCCTCCTTTTCTTCCCCTGCCTCTCTCATGAAACTGGAAACAGGCTTCTGTCCATTAAGAAGGAAAATATGAGAATTCAGCCTACAACAAGGGGAGAGTCTCGATTTAAAGTTTTCTTGAAATGTTGTTTGAAATGAGGATGCTGCGGCGGACTCACATCTCTGGTCGGAGAGACTTTCCACAATCCTCCTGGAAGCTCTGACATCACTTCCCCATCACTGACTGTCTGACAGGCGGCCAGTCTGTGTCTCACTTTTCTCATGACATGACTCAGCTTAAAATAAGTTTCATAATAGAGACAGACCTAACAGTTAGTAAGCATTTTGGATGTTTTCCATTTGAGGTAGGCTATGTAGTTCAGGGGTACACAATTGGCCGTCGTCGGCCGTCAAGGTTCTATCTGGCCCTAGATACATTTCTCAGAAATAATTGTTAAATTAAATACTGATGAAGCAACCCTTACTTTCAAAGAACACACATACTGCGCTGGCTTGGGGCAGCTGGGAAAGTCCCTAACAGGCGTTGTTTAATTCACCTCACGAAACTCAATCACGACAATCACGACAATCAGAGGTAAAGTTTACAATGCATGTTAAGAGAGCGACAGTAAGAGAAGTAAAAGCTGAAGCGAGAGAAGTTGTACAATGGCGTGTTCAAAAGTCAGGAAAGTCAATAGAGATCTTCCACGCCACACCTTTTATTTCTCACTTAGGGAAGTAAGGGATCGCTTGTCCCGCTATATAAAATTAATAGACGAGACGCAGGCATACGGAGGGAAGTTTTCTGCCGAGTTGATAGCGCTATACAGAGTGATAGTGATAGAGAGTAAAATGCCACCTATCAGCCAATCAGAAACAGCAGCTACAATGTTAGTCAATGGACCTCTTTGAATTCTAATTGTGCACCCCTGATGTAGTCAACCCATTCGTATAATTGCATTAGCGTATGCATATGTGTATGCACGATTTTTTTTTAAAATGTGAATAATGTACTTGTATTTAGACATGGTATTACGAGGAAGACATTACAGATTTGGTCTCAAGATATAGAAAATGTAAAAGAGTTCCATCACAGCAGACAAGTATTGTTGATTGTTCTTGCCACCTGATTTTTGCGCAGATCTGCTGGTTGTGTGCCGTACTCTCTCTCGCTGTACTCGCGGCGGCTTGCTTCGACCCAACGTGAGTTGGGACTACAGATAGCCAACTCCCCATGAGGGTAGGAAGGAAAACATTTTTTTCTGGGGGTGAGGCATTGGGCTGCATCAATTGATTGTTGCAGAACTCTGCCCTCTCGCTCCACCTTAAAGAACAAACAATAAAAAGTGTCTTGGTTAAGTTTGGTCACGCTTGTGTTGCTAAGCTATGGATGCACAAACAGTAACTATTTGGTTGTTGAACAAAAAAACGACAAATGACTTAATATTTGATTTTTGTATATTGTAAAGTGATAAGTCATCCTACAACAGTCCAAAAGTAGTCACCGATTCGCATGACTTCTGCAATTGCCTCCTCTTGAGGATGTGTGCTTGTTGTACCACACGGCGACGCACTTCGTCCTGAAACCGTTGCAGATTTTCCTCTTTTTGGCGCAGTACTTCTACCTGTAGCGCTTCAGTTATAATTGCACGGACCTTGAAAAAATATTTTTAAATGTGCATTACTAGTTGGTCGTTATTTGTGTGAAATGGTTAACTGAATTTATTACATGTTCGCATTTGCAAACTAGATGAAACTGTTCGATCCAAGCACTTACAGCTGGATGGTTGTGGTCTGGGCTTGTATTATCGTGTCCACTTTCCACCCATGCACCGACAGGCATGACAGCCTGGTTTCTCTCGGCCAACACTTTATTTTTATCAGCATGTTTGCTTGGAGCATTCCTCACACTAACCGATACTGTAGCGGGGTTCTTTACTGAAAGAAAAAGACTCATTTTGGTGGACAACAAACCTCACCAGAAGTTAGTGTACGCTGCTACTACCAAAGAGTATAGAATACTTGACTTACATGTAGCTAGTATCTTTTATACTATTTGCTACTACTGTACATTACTAACGTAGACTAGACACGGTACCAGCTAGCCTAGTAGCTTGCTAAAAGTTAAGTTATCAAAGTTTCAGCCATGCTATCCAACCTATAGTTTATGGACACGCGGTCTGTTTTTACATGAATCGTATTTGTGATCTTAACAGTAGACTAGGAAACGTTACCTTTACGCATTAAGAAACAATGTCAGCGCAGTATCCACATTTAATTTGAGTGTTTGGCTTTTTCAACTGCCACCATGTATTGGACGTTGTTAATGACGTGGTTTGAAAGCGACGGTCAGCTCCACCCCCAAGTTTGTTGTGTGATTATTTTTACTTATGAGGAGCGCCACCTGCTGGAAGTCAATTCATGCATGTTGCATGCACCAAGCCTCCTTCAGTTTGACTAAGATTAATTAGAACTTAAATATTATATTTTATGTCAAAGCGTGCAAAACTTGTATGCATGATTACACCGTTGCATGCTGAATGTTTGGTTTGGGTCATTTGATAGTTTACTAAAGGCAGGAATTTATGATTTACCCAAGAGCATAATCTTACCTAGACTTTCACTCTGTTTTGAAAACATTTACTTTCCTATGGTCAAAGAGGTGATTGGATTTGTATCACGTAGGCTTTCACAAATTTCAGGAGTTTGGAACATTATGTGACATTATGTGTGAGAAAGTAACAATACGTAATTGTTACTCTGGCATGAGATTGTACTGTTCCGTGGCATCTTGTGTAACCATGGCCACCCTCGCCAGTTTATGCATAAATGTATATATGGGGATGAGCAGATGAATTGTTCCCTGTCTTCCCAATGCCCTAGCTACACAACAGTGTAGTTACAGAACAGAAAAACCATTGTTCTCATGGTGTGAATCAGGAAAAAAATGCTGTGTGTGTGTGTGTGTGTGTGTGTGTGTGTGTGTGTGTGTGTGTGTGTGTGTGTGTGTGTGTGTGTGTGTGTGTGTGTGTGAAAGAGCCAACTATCAGTATGAACAGCATTCAACAAAAGGGGTCCAACAGTTACATAAGGCTTGTACTGTACTGTGTGGAAAGTGTGTCTAACTCATTGAGTTTAAAGACAAGCTTTCTCTGTTAACCAAAACCAAAACAAGACACATATGTCTATAACAATGAGCAAAAAATATACATGAAATATTGGTTTGATACTGTGAAGACAAATGTGGCATTTAAATTTGATGTGTATGTGAAAAAGAATGGAAAAAATGAGCAAAAGCATTGCGTGCTTTTCAAAATTTTATTAAACTCAACTACTGATATGTACAGTTCATCTTTTGATTTTTGTGATCATTTAAGTAATCTATACAAAGGAGAGAATAGAACATACAATTCTCAGTAAATCCTTGATAAAATAGAGTCCAATCATTATTGAACTATGGTACCATGAACATACATGATTAGTTCAATTACAAAACAGCTACACAATGCCATTTCGACAAAAAACTGATGTAAAGGTGTAAAGATGTGAACATACATTCACAAAGGAATGTGAAATTGAATTGAAGCTGTAATGGAATCTGGACTGGTTCTGATCCATACTAAAACCTGAAGTGTAAATGTACTATACCACAAGGAAGGACAACTACATCCTGTGTTCTTTTTATAATTTAATGTTTTGGATGTGTTTCGAAATTGTATGACTGGAGGGAGTGCATAGCAATCAGGTCTGAGCTGTACCATTGGCCTCCAGTGTGTGGGCGGGCTTTTCCAAAGGAAGGACAGAAGGTTCAACTTCTGGGGAGCGGTATATGCGCCCGGAGCTGCGGGTACGAGGTGGGGAAGGGGTGGAGTTGCCCTGCACCTTGTTGTGATGTGAAGGGGGGGAGCTGGCTGGGGTGCGGGGATACCTGCGAGATGAGCGGGCAGGGGGCTCGGGGGACCGAGAAGAGGGCAGCTGCGAGCTGCTGTAGCTAGGGGGACTGCTGAGTTCAGGAGAGGAGCCCATGTTGTTGAGTGAGTCATGTTCACCCTTGGGGGAATCCTACAACGAGACAAAGAAAAGTAAATATTAACACATACTGAAAAGATCCAAAGTAACCACCCTAAATTTATAAGCAACATAACATTTAGTAATATTGTTAATTAGTTATTGTAAAATATGCATGTAAGTATATCAGTGTTTGAGAGCAATTGTATCATTTAAGAAACTCATTTAATTCATGGTATTTTTAGCTGTGTCAAGCAGACTCAAACCATCTTACATCCTTCATAGTAATAACAGGTAGACTTACTTCTTTAAGAATGTAGAGAGACACTGGATTCTTGCGTTTCTGCTCTGCCATTATTGGTACCACATCAACTGTAATTAAATCATAATTTAAACTAGGTAAACTATGATAAAAATGCTATAATACTATGCTATGATAATATAATGTACTATGAGATTATTAGGTTATGAATTAGAGAGGAAGTGTTCCATACCTGCATGATTGATTGGAGAATGATCAGAGTGAGAGTGAAATGATCTTGATAGAGGCTTTCTAATAGGATGTTTTGGCCTAGAAGATAGAAAATTAACATTTGAATTCATGAAAAGTCTGGCTTTTGCATGATCAGAGAAACATTATTAAAAACATCTTACAATTTTACAAATGTTTACTGTGAGTCATTGCCCTGGTTCACATGACATTGTTATGTCTCACCTAAATAAAATACATTGAAATAAGCCATAAAACTGGTAGAACATAAGAATGATGGAAAAAGTCCATTTATTTCACAGTGTTCCACACCAAGCCTCGGGAGGCGATCCATAAAAACATGCACCAGAGTGCCTAGAGACAAACACCAGAGGATCCAGTGGAGGCTCTTACTTTTTTGAGGGCTTCCAGCAAGCACACACGGTCACCAGGGTGATGAGAAGGAAAATGCCCCCGGTGGAGAGAATGATGTAGAGGGAGCTCCTTCCTTGGGAGACAGGGGTCATGGTATAGTTATATTGAAAAGGAAACAATGCATCTCCACTGTTCAGTAGGCTCAAATGGGTTGTGCATGCCCCTTCCACACACACAGTCACACCCCCTTGACTATGAGCCTCTCTCTCTCTCTCTCTCTCTCTCTCTCTCTCCTCTCTCTCTCTCTCTCTCTCTCTCTCTCTCTCCCTGGTCTGCTGCTTAAGATTGGTTCTAGCATGTTTCTGAAATCAAGGCAACAAGAAAAGTTGCTACACTTACTGTACACAGTCAGTTTGATAGGCAGGCTCTTCATGCTGCCTATGGGGTTCTCCACTGCACAGCTATAGATGTCATCATCCACCATTAGCACACGTTTAATAGTCAAGTACTTCTGGTCAGGTGACAGCAGCAACCGTGTCTCATTGATCATCGGTTTCCCGCCTTTCAACCAGCTGTATGTAGTCTTGGTTCCATTGTTATGGGAGCAGTTTAGGATAAAGTGCTCACTGAGTTCCAGAACAGAGGACGCTTCCATATGGACATACGGTCTGGATATGGGCTCTATGGGCAAGATGATTTGTTCAGACATGTTCAGGCATGTAATCATCGGCGTAAAGGGCCTACACACAATCATACAATCAATGGTGAAGCAGTCAGAACAGATTGGAAACACAAACAACAAATCTAACTGTCACATTTCAAGCTCCATCTCTGGACATTACTTACCATCAACGGTAAGCTCAATACTGCCCTCTCCGGTGAAGCTGTCGTCTGTGATGGAAATTTCCACCTCATAGGTGCCTTCATCCGACAGCTTGAGGTTGTGGAGGAGCAAGGTGCCATTCTCAAACACAAGGATGCGGTCCCGGTACTCTGGCCGCAGGTTACCGATGATCTCAGTACCGATTGACTGAACCACTGTTACGGGCTTATCCCTCTTCAGCTGCCACTTGATAACAGGTGGGTCAAGGCTGATGCTGCTGTAGCGGACAGAGAGGATAGCTTCCCCTCCTAAAATTCCCCGGATAAGGGAGCCTGGGCTGGTGATGTTGACCCCTTCAACACCGCCTGAGGATGGGGGAGGAAAGGGGTCAACTATGGGTAAACACTTTGACCAGGTTCATGGGGCACAGATTAAAGCCTAAGCAGCTAGTAAAAGAAACTATAGCCAGATCTTGCATTTTCCCCATATCGCCTTTAACAATTGGTGATCTAAGATCAGCAGGTTTACCTTTTTTAATCTGCATTTTTTCATTCAAGCATTTGTGGCTGACAAGTGAGGTATCAAGAGAAGGTTACTTTTCAGGCATGAGCTACAGCCTCCAATACAAAAGAAATATGCGAACAAATTCCATCCTACTTGGTTTCAAAAGTAGGCTTTCTTTGCATATACAGCAAAGTTCATTGACCTGTGGTTAATCCCTCTGAGGAGAAGATGGTGATCAGATTCAGCCCACGCGTCGGACTGAGTGTCAAGTCCTGTAGCTAGCTACAGTAGCTCTGTTGCGAGCTGTGGTGGGAGGAAGCGAATGACTCTGCTCCAGTGTGAGCACCTCCTCCTCCTCTGCCGGAGCAGAGAACACCGGAGCGAGTCTGTGTGGCGGCTCAGCATCACCGTGGTAACGGATCGCAATCCTATGGGACGGCTGGGATGAGCTAACAAAAGCTGGATTTGTTTGGCCCAATTTCCTTCCTGGCAGCCCATGAAAAGAGCACTCAGTGCAAAGCAGAGCTCTCTGATTGGCTAAAGCAGGGGACAGAGCCTCAGTGATTCTGATTACAACACCACAGCAGTGATACATGGAAACCACACCTCTGACACAATATTTACAGTAACAATACAATGGCAATATTTTTTTACAAATACGTACCACCTCCTACATTACATAAACATATAGTTGTTTTAGGGGGTAACATATGAATACATGTTTATTTAAGCCATGAACAGCTCATAAAAGAAGCTTGTTATGAGGCATTTGAAGTCCTGTAGAAAACATTTGAGTTTGAAACATTCCTTGAATACGTGACTTACTTTCAACAGCTCCCTTCTCGTAAACTCTACATGTTCATTAGTCATTAATGCAAAACTTTTAATTGGCTGCTGCGTTGGTGAGAAATGTAAGTGGACTTAAAAACATAATAATAGTTGAATACTTTAATGTATAGGCAAAAATTATAAACAAACAAAAAAATTGTTCCACTTCAAGCCACTCTAATGGCTTGCAACACACAGTTTTAATTCGCGCTTTTTGTTGACTTTACCCCCCTGCATCTCAGTGTGGTATGTCAATTGCAGGTGGTGAAGACCGCCTGCCACATCACCGGTACCCAACTAACTTTGATCAACTTCCACCTGTGGAAGGTGAGAGGCATCATCAAGGACCCCTCTCACCCCAATCACTGACTCTTCTCCCCCCTTCCATCTAGGAGCCGCTGCAACAGCCTCCACTGTCGCTCCAGCAGGCTCAGGAACAGCTGTCCACCAATTGAACCTCAGACTCAAAACTTGAACCCCGCTCTATAATCTTCCACCCCTCCCTATCTTCCATCTACACATCCCTGCACAACCTTGCACATTTCATTGCACTGTTTTGCACAATTAATTATTTAAGCAGTACTTGTCCCCCATTTCCGTACACTGCGCTATTGCACTGTTCCAGAGCATTCCATTACTCAACTTGTTACCTCATGTTACTGGTTATTGCACTGTTCCACTTCTCTATTGCCATAATACGTTGATCGCACTTAATACCTCAGTTTATAAGCTATTACTATTTGCACATTTGGTTAGAGGCTAACTACATTTCACCGGCTCTGTACTTAAACTCTGCACAATGAAAATAAAGTGGAATCTAAAGTAATCTAATGTTAGGTCAGTACATTTTTAGTGGATTGAAAATAGTTTTTACTAACCTGACAGGCACAAAACATGGAGAGACCAGAGTAGCAAAAGTCGAGGAGCGGCTAGAACTTTTGAGAGAGCCTCCCTCTCTGCCTTCATCTTGGGTCTAACACTCCGTTTCTCTCCCAGACAATTAGCATGATTTGTCCACTCTGGGCACGTCCCCGGAGAAAGCACACAGCCATTCCTCGAAGGCTGGGCTCAGATGGGACTGCGTGCAAACTGCACACAAAAGCCAATGCACCAGCAGGACTGATTGGGTGTGTTGTTTGAGAAAGAGAGAGCAAGTGAGAGAGAAAGAGAACTAGGGAGAGAGGAGAAGTAGGCATTGTTAATATACAAGACTCAAAACAACAATGTTCGAAAGTAATGGAACTTTTCCTTTTTGGTTGGTGGTACTTGGAAGTAGATTCACCCTAAAAATGGGATGCACTCTTGAAATCCATTTCATGACACAGCTCTCTTCAAATGAAATAAAATACAATGTATTTGTATAGCCTTTTTTACAAGCAATGTCACAGACAGATTCACATACGCCCATTGAAGTGCCCTTCATCAAACCTAAACCCTCAAGGAAGACAAAGAAAACCTCCAAGAAAAACTCAATTAAGATAAAATTGAAGAGACCTTGGGAAGAGCAATTCAGTGAGGGATCCCCTCCTCCAGAGATGGTTGGTAAAAGAGAGGTGCAAAACACAGGCTAAACACACTAATCTGTTCCTGGCCCTCTCTTTGTCTTCAAAGTAAATACTTTGTTTGGATTCTTCTTATCTCTTTATCTGAGTTGTGCTTTTGAGACCTTTGCCTAATATTGGCGTTACAGGGCAGGCAGGTCAGATAGGTGGACAGGAGGTAAGTATAAGTACCAACACATAAGTCATGATAAATACTGAGAACATATGATGAAGAAGCTGGGTCACTCTGGAGATACCGAAGGTGGTACCCCTGGGTATGTTACAGACTGGAAAGGTACCTCTCTGGGGAACAGGAACTAGACACTTCCAGCAAACAGGAACCCTGAACTTCTGGCAGACGAGGACGGAACCTCTAATAAGGACGGAAGCCAGGCAGTGGCACAGGACACTGGGACACTGGGCAGTGAGAACACTGAGTAGCAGGGATGCTGGGAGACTGGGACTATGGCAGCAAGACTGACAAAGCAGATGGGAGCAGCGGGGATGGAGCAGAGGCTGTAGGTTAACCAGGAGATGAGAGGTTGGTGCCGGTGGTTGCAGCTCAGATGCTGGAGGCTGACAGGAGCTAGCTGGAGTAGCTTTCGAATGGACAATTATGGTGGCAATTTGATCCAAAGGGAGATTTCGTCACCTGCCATGACGAATGGAATTCTGGATGGTATTGTAATGACCTCCCAAAGCCAGGCGGGTGCCCGTTTCTATGGCTGGAGAAGGCAGAAGAGACTGACAGGGAACTATGCAGGAGGCTGTGGGGAGACAGGAGGCTGTGGGGAGACAGGTGGTATGGGCTTGACAGACAAGATTCTAACCCGTGGGGGTTGGGTAGAGCTGGACTTGGCTGAAGAAACTGGTGAACTGGGTGGTATGGAGTAACTGTCGGATTGGGAGGCTACTGTTGAGGAAACTGAGCTGGTCAGGAGGAATGTCAAGCTTGTCACGGAGGATATCCACCTGGGGAACAGTTTTCAGTGACTCCCCACAGCCTCTCTTTGAAACACTGGTGCTGGACAGCAATCTTCTCCAGGAGTAGAGTCCGCTGATATGGTTGAGAGGTCATGAAGCACTGCACAGCCTAACCAAACTCAAACACCTTCTCCAAGAACAGGCGATTCTCTGCTGAAATTGAAGAAATAATTCAAAAGTTAAACATATCCTCATTTAACTGAAGCTGAACAGGCAATTGAAACAATCTCAATATTATACCACTCTATTTTGAGAGAGAATAAGGACTCAACTTATGGACTGTCTCTTAAAGTGGTCTGCTGAACCTGAAGAAAAACTAAACTGGTAGTGAGAAACTGAACCAGGACTGCTGACTTCCTCTGCGGTTACAGCATGGGTATCTGGCATATCCACCCATTTCTGTTCATAACCATTATCACCCAATTCTGAAGGTCTTATTGCTGTACTATGTCAGTGGGAATGTGGAGCATGTGTTCCAGAGTGGACAGATTTAACACTGTAACTATCTCCAAATCTTGAACCTTCCATGCCAAAAATCATAGAATCTTTTATTTGCTCTCAGCTACAAAACTATTTTGTTCTATTGTGCAATTGTTTTCAAGTTCAAGTTTCAAGTTCATAATTGGTATGTCACATCTAGTCACACAGGAGCTTTGACCAAAATGACTTTCTTTTCACTGTTACACTTAGCACTAATACAAGGCTGAAGGATCTCTCTTACAAAGGTTATGTTTGCCACAGTTTCAGTCTTATCCCTGCAGTTCTACAGTTTTATCTCTGTGTAAGTGAGGTAAAAAGAGGAAACAACAAAGATGAGCCGTGCTGTTGCTGTTATTAACAACTCAATTTTTTTCTTACATCATGATAACGAGACATAAGTGTTTACAATACATTGCATCAAACATGATCAAAAGAGAAATACATTACCTTGTTTTCTGGTTTGGAAAAGGCTGTTTACAGTTGTACCACTTACCGTGATGAACAGGTTTATTAATGATGAAAAAGGTGATTTGGAAAGCATATTATATTCTAACACCTACATTTGAAGTTGGGAAATGTTTTATTGTTTATTGGTTGGTGGTTTTAACCCAGCCATCCAGTTCTCCATACAGTACAACTCCCAATGTGGCACCTTTGTTACATGACATCCATTTCACAATTTAAACCTTCATAATTCTAAATGAATGCGTTCAGCTGGTTTTACTAATACAATCCACAAGTTAAATACATTTTAAGAGGGATTGGAGGAATACATGACATCAACATTTTATAAATGTTATAAAATGTTCTGTTAAAGAATGTCTAATGCTAGTAACTCCCTCTGCTGTTCATTGGAAAACATAACAAGTTCAAGTGCCGACTCAGAACCAAAAGTAGAATCATTTGTTTGCTATAAAGGATATAAAGTAAGATATTTTTATATTCACTCAGTGTAGGTATTCTAATATATCTATGAGTTTTTGGCAGGGATGATACAGTATTTTACTTAATAAAATTGTGTCAGGGTAGCAACTGTCTGCATGTTTTTGAAGTCACCATGAATGCATCACCATGAATGAATAACTTCCTTCTCAAAATAGGCTGGCATGTAATTTGTTGTACACGTGATATTTCCCGAAAGGAGGTCCTAATCTTGTGCCATCAGATCGGATACCTCTAATCTTGCTATCAAGACATTCTGCATTCATTTTCTGTGTGTTTATAACAAATTCCATTGTCACCCTTCTCTTGTCTTCCAGATTTTACGGCAGCACATTAAACTATGCATATGTCTGGTTAGCGTTAGATTTGTGTTATGATCAAGTGTTTTGCCTACTGCCATTGACTTCTGCCTTTTTGTGTTTGTACATTGTAAGGAGGAAGTAATTAATGTAGGTAGATTCAAACCGGTAATTCTGTAGTTACCAACCTTATGCCTAACCTTAAGTTATGCAATTGTTATGACAGTATGATGTAAAACAATGTTTGCATAAATAGAGCTAGATATTCTGGGATGAAGCTTCCCATATAGGCCTGTGGCTGATTGCAGGCATGGAGGGATTTTAGTCCCTATTGTTCTACTCATGCTCATCTGCCATGAACCTTATCAACTTTCCCCTTATGAATACTTGATATGCTGAGATATATCTCAGATAGCACGTCACATGCTCTTCTTAAACATGGTTGCCTACTGAGCACGTGGCAGTAATCGTTCTTCCAAGTTCAGAGAAAATCAAGTGGTGTATTCTGAAGGGTGGGGGTGTGACGGAGGGGGTGGTGGGTGAGGATGGTAATATCATATTGGTGTTGGCAATAATGGTTGGTTGCTATTGGAAACCTCTGAAAAATGTATGTTTGATGACTCCCACCTCCGTGTGCAAGCACATTGCATTAGCATCCCAGAGCCGTTTCCTGCACTTCATGGCGACGTGAGTGGGAGCATGCGTAGGCGGCTTATGGGATGACCGGCTCCAGAGAAGCCTGAGTGCAGGCAATACAAGAGAGTTCAACTTGAAGAAGTAAAAGTGGAGAGAAATATCTAACGAGCCGCTTTGACATACAGACATGGCTGTTTGTGCATAACCATAGATGTAGACAGGCCTATGGGCCCCTAACTGGCAAGAAAAAACAATGCTGAAGATAGCGAGCTATCTTTAAATACATGTCAAATAAAATTACAGTCTTCTCTGTATCCCGGCCTTTTCGCCACTATAGTCTATCTACCAGAGTTTTTAAAGAAGTGCCACACTGTGGTGCCATTCACTTTACTTGACACCACAGCTTCCCATCTATGTAAATACATTTAAAAAATGAATCTCTACATTTCCAGGATTGCCAAAGGATTCCCAACCATCAACCCTTCCAATAACTCCCGATGACCACCATCGCAATCATTTCACTCTGATCTGTCTCACCTAAGAGATACAGAAGCTGCAAAATGCAGAAGCGCTGTATCTGTTGCGTGCCTCACGATCTGGCCTTTTAGCCGACATTAAATATAACTGAGGCACTAGGGGGAGGGTAATCGGGAAGAGATAATTACCACATGCTCCAGTTTTTCTGTCCATTGTGATTTGTGCATAGTAATTAAAACATGAGTGCTGGGTAAAAAGTTGCCCATTGTGTTTTAGTTGAGGAGAATCACATGGGAAACAAGAAAGCCAGGAGAGGAAGTAGTGGGAGGATGGTAAGTTGTTTAGGCTCAAAACAACTTAACAGTTCTCTTACTGTTTTTGAGTGGGGAGTGTGTTTTGGTGGTTTGACAGTGGATGCAGCTTTGACCCTCTCCATCCAATAAACACTCTAACTTAGTGAATCCAAGCAAGAACACGTTCTGTAGAGTGTGAACACAATATGAAGTGTTCATCTGCAACTATATGCACATGGAAAGTTAATTTAAATGTATACATTTTTATCCAGCAATTGTACAGCATGGGAGACACATTCGCCTGGTTTGGTATCAAGGACAAAATAAAATGAGTTGTTGCTTGAATGGCTAATTCTTCCTTTTTATTAATTTTGCACAGCAATCGAGCCATCAAAACACATACAGGTACTTTATATATTTAAATGGTTACAATATCTATACAACAAAGACAACAATCCAGAAGAATTACATTGAATAAAACATTTAAGTAAAACATAAATACAACATGGAAAGGGTAGTTTTTACAATCCACTTTTAATGTTGCCCATAAAATATATGAATGAACAAGAAGAAGAGAAAAAAAATACATTTCAAAAATACTCATTTCAGACAGTGCATACTTCTATGCTGTAAAATTGATACCAGTACTGTTAATAGCCAGTTAAGTGAACACAAATCTACATATCTCCATCTCAACCAATCCTTGCCTCCAGACCTACTGACTTAAGTCATTCAAATATTATTTTCACTTGAGTGCACTTGTTTGTTTACATTAAAATTCATGCTGTGGAAGATTATGTTGAGTCACAGACATCTAACCTGATACTAGAGGAGGAAAATTAGTGAGTGTGCATGTATTTTTGAGTATGTATATATGCTGTATGTGTTTGCATGTGTGTACCATTTGTGTGTAAGAGAAAGACAGAGAGAGTTCACAGATCAGCAGAGGGGTGGTACTCCAAACCTAGATCTAGTTCTATTTGTGCGGTACAGTGCCATTGTTTTTTCCCTCTTTTTGTGATAAGAGCTCTTGATATTGCAGTGGCGTATGGTAATTGCCAGGAACCCAGACCTCACAGTTCAGGTGCTGACCTCTCTGTCTCTTCTACTTCTGCTCCCGTCGCTTCTGAAAGCACAAGCACACACACACATTACTTGCTTTCTCGGGATATAGTGGACGAATCTGTCTGGAGGCATTTTATTTCTATTAAAGTTAATTGTAAACTTTTGTATCAGTTAAAATAACTCTCGAAATGCCTTGAAAGCAGGTCTGGACTGGGACGGAAAAAATGGCCCGGGACTTTAAAATGCAGACCGGCCCACGACCGTTTATTATTAGTATTATTATATATATTTGTGCATTATGCTGTGGCCATTATGCTCTCCCGACGGACAGTCCGACCCTGCTTGAAAGTGTATTGTCGTTAGATCCATCAATATTCCAATTCTGCGGACAGCTTAAAACAGAAACTCTTTCAACAGGGTTTATCAACTAACGATAAAGAGACAAACAACAGTGAGTAGTTTGAATGGTAAAATAAACTAGTGTAAAGTACGCTATCTACTTTCTATGAACACAATGCTTGCGTCAATGTTAAAACGGTTCTGTGTTGCCATTTTGAACTGTCATACTAAAAACAGGTGGTGGAAAAAATACATTCTCACTTGTTTCCAGAGGTATTTGAGTGATGTTAGTGTTCATTATCAAAACACAGTGGAGATGATGCACTTTCATGCCATTAGCTGCTACCATCTGTATTATTGCCTAGCAACAAGCAATTAAGTCGGCATCGTTCGGAAACCCTTTTTATCCCCATCTGTAGGCGGGCCTGTTGGGGGCACTGATTGGTGGGCAGTAGTCAGTCTTTTCTGTTACAATATATTTACTAGTCTCACACAGTAGAGTAGACAAGAGTGGATAGAATAGTTTACATGATTCTTAAATACAAATTTTATGTCCAGACCAAAGTGTACAATATGAGTTTTCAAGTCTTCAAATCTTTGAACATGTTCTTCTCACAGCCTCACAGTGGCTCTGCTGTAATCCTCAGCACGGTGTAACCTCGATTATGCATTGTCATTTATTAATGGAAGGGCTTATTAAAATCGTTCAGTTCTTTCACTGTATGAATCATACTTGAAGCTAAACTAAATCATGTCATTTTTAATTGGGAATGCATACTGTAGTGTTTAATAAGGATCTATTTATTTATGTGTAAGCATTGTGTGTTTATTTATGAGTGTAAGCACATTTATTTATGTGTGTTATGCATGTTCAAGCTGAAACACATCAAAGCAAAGATTGAATTGGATGACAATGCGACACCGAGATTTCACAAGACATATGCACAGCGTCCGAAAATTGATGCAGAACTTCTGAGCCTGGAGGAATCGTTTCAAGGTTGACTGGAGCGACCGGTGTAATCCGGTGCTGCGTATTGTACAGTATCCTCTACCATGAATCGAAGATATCTTCTCATCACTAGCTGGAGGGGAGAAGTTTTCAAAAATTGACCTGTCTCAGGCCTACCTTCAGATGGCAGTGGAGGAATCGAGTAGGAAGTTGCTAACCATCAACACGCATAAGGGACTGTACCAGTATAATAGGCTTGTATTTGGCGTTGCATCAGCTCCAGCCATCTGGCAAGAGCGATGGAGCAAGTACTTCGGAAATACCAAGAACACAGTGTTATGTCGATTACATCTTGATCACAGGAAAGAATGATGAAGATCATCTCCAAAACCTCAGCATAGTGCTCAAAAGACCTCATGTACTAATGCTTTTGCGCCCACTTAAGACGTATTCGTTTAGCAATTTGCGCGTAAAAGCATGGCGAGGTATGTACAAACATGCCGCAACTTGTTAATGTTCTCTCTGGCGGTGGCAGCCAGTTCTTTAGCTGATTGTATCGGCCACTCACGCACAGGAAACACCTGGTCCATTCTGCCACTCCGAGTCCTCATCAAGGTTCTGAGGGGTGGCACCTCTCGTGATGATATCAGCAATGTTTTCTGCTCCATGAATCCACCACCAGTCCTGAATGCTTGTGCTATTTTGAATCTCTCCAATCCTGTTTGCAAAGAATGTCTGATAGCCATAGCTTTCTCGCTGTATTGCACAAATAATTTTGGGCTATCCACAAGGTGATACCACTACTCCACTTGGATTCGACTGCGCACTATTTCAATAGTGATAGCTGTTTAATTTCCAAATCGCTTCTCTAGGACACGGAAAACATCCTTTACAGTGTTATAACTTGTGAGGCGGAGGTCTCTTGTAGTCCTGTCCTCCAGACTGTCAAGCAATTGTGCCTTCCTCACCTCTCTCGATCCAGTGGATTCATCTTGGTCTTGCAGTGCCCCCCAGTCCTTCCTCCACCTGTAAAAGTCACGCTTGTTGCCAGTAAACTTTGGAAGGGCTACAGGTCTCAGCCTGATGGCTGGTGTGGAATGGTTGGGATTGGAAGCATTCAACCTTCTTTCAGCTTCCCCCTTTATCCTTGCCTGTATAAAGTCAGCCTTTCTAGATACCAGTTTGGCTATGTGGTGCTCACGTTTTCTTTGGTCTTTCTGGAACTCCTGTCGTTCCACCAGAGGGATCCAACGTTCCCACCGACCATACGCCTCTTTTGCAGTCTCTACCAGTCTTTGCAAGTGGTCGAGCATGAAATCATATGCCTCTTGGCTGCTATCCGATGGTACGGTAGCAGCAACAAGATCAAATGCGCCCTCTGCCGACTGTAGGGAGGTGGATACCTTGGCACTTACATAGATTGCCCACAAAGTGTCCTGAATGAGCTCCTTAACCTCTTTTAGTTTCTGCTCACACTCCTTTGCAGTCTTTGCCAGGTTGACTATTTGCTGTTCAGTTAACACAGCTTCCTTCCCTGTGTCCAGCTCCGCGTCCAGCTCTACAATGATTCGAGCCTCCACATCGTAATTGGCTTCCATTGCTTCTTCGGCCTCCTGCATGAGTTTGTTGAAACTGTTCCTGAGCTCCTCCCCAGACATTTCTTTGTAATTTCTGGTAATTCTGTTAACAAGACGAGAGAATGCTTGTTTCGTCGTAGTCCTTTCCTTTTTGAGCTGCTTAACCGATCTCCCTTGATCCGCCATGGATCCTGGAGAGACTGCAACAGGTGGAAATGCTGATGGTTTCTTGAGCTTAGTTTACTAGACTTCTGTCTCTTCAGCAGGTTTCCAGATTTCCTGGTCCTCAGCAGTTTTTCACTGTCAAGTTCCCTCAAATTTCTGTGCTACTACCCCCCAAAGAGATTTGATGCATCCACCCCGAAATAAAGAACTGTATTTCACTCAGATCATTTTTCCTTTTCTCCTCTTTTTATTTTGGTTTTCAGCATTCAGCTTTCAGGTGAAAAGCCTTTTAACACAAATATACACATTTTTATATACACATTTTTAAGGTTCTTTGACGACGATATTTAGTCATAATTTTCGTTGACAAAAGCAATACTACTTATCTGTTGATCTTACACTAGAGTTATGATTTGTAGATTTATGGTATTTTATGTTTTTTATTATTATTGATATTTGATATTGTATTGCCATTATTGTTATTATTACTATTTTGCTGAATATTGGCTTAGCAACATTTAGAAAACAGTTTACTGTTAATTTTAACTATTGTAAGATTCATATTTTGTCGCTTTGGACAAAGGTCTCTGCTAAATACAATAACAACAACCCTTTCCCAAAAGCTACAATAAAGCTGAGAGTAGTATTTGCCCTGGAAAGGAGCACCAATACAAGAGTGTGCATACTCAAGTGCAAGTAACAGTGGAAAGCTGCATGGCCCTCTGAACAACACTGGATTATTACCATACAGATACTTTTTGATACCATTTTACCTATGCTAATGTAGCCGATGTGTATCGGTGAAACTCACTCCGCAGGTATGTAATGAGCCACCCGCGTCACTGAATTGCTAGCTTTTCTTTGGCGTAGTTGGTAGCGTTCGCGCTTGGGAAGTCAGAGATGGCGAGTTCGACTCTCGGTGGGAGTGATCTCCAGGTGATGGGAGTGAACAGTGCCAGGTCCTCTGATGGAACTTGCAAGATCGCGTTCGTTGCATGCCTGTTACATTGGTGCCGTGACCCGGATCTCACAAGGTTAGCGCCTGCTAACCGCCGGAGTGAGTTTGAGGGGTGAATGTAGCCGATGTGTATCGGTGAAACTCACTCCGCAGGTATGTAATGAGCCACCCGCGTCACTGAATTGCTAGCTTTTCTTTGGCGTAGTTGGTAGCGTTCGCTCTTGGGAAGTCAGAGATGGCGAGTTCGACTCTCGGTGGGAGTGATCTCCCGGTGATGGGAGTGAACAGTGCCAGGTCCTCTGACGGAACTTGCAAGATCGCGTTCGTTGCATGCCTGTTACACTTGGTGGCCGCAGTGGTTAACATAGGGTAACCTAGTAATACTGTGTCCTCCAATTTAGCTAGATAGATAATTTATTGTATTTCTTATATAACTACTAGCCTATAACAAATCAGTTGTGTGAGTGTGGTAATGCCCATAATCAAACATTTTTGGACATTTTGTGACATTCGTCTGTAGATTTTTTAAATGTTTGTTTAAACTTGTCTGCGCCGTCCTTGTGCTTTGGTGATCGTTTCTCCATTTTAGCGATGCTAAACTTTAACGAAACCAGCATACACATTAGCCAACAGCTCGTGTCTCAGGGCCTGCGGGAGGCGATATAATGAATCAGGGGAAGGGGGTTCCTGTATTTGATTGGGTCAGGCCAGTGCCAATAAAGAAAATTAACCAATGGGCCTCTGTCAGTTCTCTATGGGCCTGCCTGACCAAAAACATTTTTACCAATGGGCCAGGCCGCTGTCAGTGGGCCGGGCCAACCAAAAAAACAAAAAAAGGCCTATCAATTAGAACTGCGATTCGGCCCAAAAGTGCGTCGGTATGCCAGATGGCCAGTCAAGCCCTGTGGTGAGTCTGAGCGTCCCCCCCTAAAAACCTTATTTGGGTGTGCTCAAACCTTCGGCGGGAGCGATTGAGTTGCTTGTATTTTTATTTACGTTCCGTTGCATGGTTTAAATTCTAATTACGTTTTTGTGGCAAAAAGTGTCTTTTGTCGCCGAAGGGTACTCAGTTGTAGCCTACGTCACTACGTCTAAACACTTTCGCAACGACGCATGGATACAACATGATAGAGACGTTCTAGCACGGAAATAGGAGTTTAGATTATGAGTGAAAAATCCCACCCCAAAAAAATCCCAACCCTTGGGCTTTGTTGAGAAAGCGATTTCGAGTGGAACTGCAATCTCAGATTTTTGATTTAGGTCGTAAAAGTCTTTGAAATTTGAGCGAGTGCAGGTCGCTCGTGAGACCGCCTAGTCTTAGGCGGCAGCCATGCTAGAAAGCGTCATAGTAGTATTTTCGTTATTTGATAGTTCGGTCAATTCTAAACCAAAAAACAGAAGGAGGGCAATGTTATGACGATATGACTATTGTGAAGACAGCCAGGTGGTGGATACAAAAATATGCCCCCCAAAACTTCAATAAGTTTGACATTAGCGCTGTTTCTTTTGACATAAAGTTTAGCTGTGGCATCGAAGACAGTAGACACCAAATATATATATATACGTGGTGTGTATTGGGTGAGACACGGTCTCACTCAAATTCTTTAGCGAAAGATATGGCGATTGCGAAGACAGCCAGCGGGTCAGCATATTTTTGTGATTTGTGTAAAACTTGGAATTTGAGTGAGACCGCATCTTGTTTTGACGTTAGCCTCAGAGTCAGACTCGGTCGCCCACTGGCAGTGTGTAGTACTGTCCTCATTTCCAGCGCTTTCAAACAATCAGTGAAGTGTGGCTATAGCAACAGCAGCCAGCTTGCCTAGCAAACTTCTTTAGAATTAGCAATTTTCCCTTAAATTAATGTCAAACTTATTAAAGTTTTGGGGGGCATATTTTCAGTTAGCAGACAATACTGTTTGAATCGCTATTCCATCTGAAATATTGCCAGTGACAACATTGTTACACTAGCTTCTTTCAAAGGGGTTTCGCTTGTTTCAAAGAGTGTTCTTAATGAATTATGCAATATCAGAAATCATATTATGATTACGGCCCTGCTTTTACCCATAGAACCTCCCATCATCGTGATATCTCTGGCATGTTATTGGATTTCAGTCTAACCATGGCCTTACCTCCTCCCTGGGTTTTTCATCCTTCATTTTCTTGCGGGTCATGTGACCACGAAAGCTGGCTTGGATCTTGGCGGCTGCCTTGTTGGCTTCAGGGTCGTCCAGGGGTATGTCCATGATGTCTTCCTCATGGGGTCTGGGACACCCATCCTATGGGACACAAGATTCCACATTTGATTAATAGTTTTAAATCTATAAAAGTGCACTCTTATCTTCACTCCAAAATGTTATCCTGTACCTTATGAATTAAGCTTAGTTTGTAGATGAAAACCAAAAAAGACGGAATCATTATGCATCTTCTATTACTCATTATGCTTAATTTCTATTCAAACCATTATGATAAAAAACATAGCAGAGTGCTCAGTATCTTTTTTTCTCTGTTATGCAATGTGAAACGTGGATGTTATTTCTCAGCCCAAAATGGTAATGATACATTGTTGAGTTTAGAACTTAATGTAAGCTTGACAACAAAAGCAAATGCAAAAGGATATCAGGTCGCACAGTAGTTCAATAGTTCAGACTCACTGGCCTCAAGAAATCAAGAGATTCCCAAGAGTTGTCAAAAATCTCCTCTCACAAAATGATTTCCTGACCTAGAACATTTTCTGGTACTTATTGATTCCATGGCATACCACAAAAAACATTATTCCTAAATTGACATGCATACCCTTGGACAATGTGCAATGGATGCACGACTTACATCATGTTCACACAATATACTACTTCATAATGATTCATTTTCAAACAACACCATCAGTTGTAGCATTCATGGTGCCATGGAACAGGTAAACAGGCTGTCTCCTGGAAGCATTGTTAATGTCTAATTAGAAACCTATGGAACGGGGTCCCTCATGCTTTGTTTAACCCTACAACATCCTGTGTTGTGCATGTGCCTTCACCTTGGGACAGAGTTTCCATCATTACATCTATTTTTCACTAGTGGTTAGGGGGCATTGAAGCGTCAAGGGAACTGTAAGGAAACTACAACCCCTAAAAACAGAGACATACTGTATGTTTTCTTGTATCTGAAAACTGTGTGAAATAATTTTGCTTTGTACTGTACAAAATCCTTTGCTAAAGATTTTAGTTCAATATTTTAGTTGTGAGATCTTGCTTGTAACCCACATGAATACAAGACTTCTAGGCGTTCCGTATCAAGTAAAAATATAAATAATCTGTAACATAACTAACATTATTGGACAAAAAAGGGTTTAGATAATGGTTTATTGGAACACAAATACATCTTTCCATTTTTATAATTGCAATAAAGCAATACAATGGAAGTGCATACTGTTCAAAATAACCAAATCACCAAATCATCTGTCAAGAAAGTACTTGATGCACATAATGCTTTTATTTTATACATATTCATAGTGATGTCAGCCTAAATGGCCATCTGTCGAAGCTCAGCTTCAGACAGACAATTGTCATTTCTACAATGTATGGTCCACAAACAAACACATGACTTCAAGCGCACACAATTCAGTAATTATCAGTTGAATAATAACCAATTGGTTTGATCCATACTGCCTAAAAAGTATTCATTTGCATACCAATGTTCTGCTTAGATTTAGGCGTTGCCTACATGGGTTGATTTAGTTTTTGTAGATTTTATAACATTACACTCATGACTGGCATATCAGACACTTGAGTTCTGAAGAATACATAAGCATCTGGATCCAGAAAGTCTATATGCTAAAAGAGCGTGCGTGTACTTTCATTGCAAAAAGAAAACGCTCATTCAGCATTTCTCTTCAAAATACCTTTACTTTGTATAAGAATTTGTCATCCAATAGTCATATTTGTGACAAAGATCGTTGAGTTGAGTGAAATATCTTGGAAACAGACCAAAACAAACAGCATTGTAATTGTACAAGTAAAATAGGCTATAGCCTACCGTACACGATCTATTAACGGTTGAATAACTTTACGATGAGATGCACATATATTGTGCAAGTTACTTACGTTTCGGGAATCCATTGGTAACAATTCCTGATGCTAAATCCTTGATCTGCGAGAACAACTATTTCACTCCTCTTTTGCTTCAGTGCGTACCTTTGCCGCTTCGCAAATATTGTAGCCTACTGACGGCAGCGAACTCTCCCATGAGCTCATATCCCACAGTCCTCTGACGTATGATTTGAACTATAAACTCATGTTCATTTTGGATGATCAATTGAAAGGTTATTCATACAAAAAAAGACTTAATCTTAAAACATATTTTTGTTTTGTTTCTTCATGTTAAGTTTCCTTTTTGTTCTATATGACAATAGTTGTAGGCTGTTTTAGGTTAGGCTACTATCATTATCTTATCGGTGAGTAATTGCACAAACCACAGTATTTTAAGTGTTGACTGCCATGATAGACGGTATAAGTACAATTTCGCTTTTCACTTCATGTAGGCCTATTAGATAAAATAAAGCATACGGGTAGGCCTACTGTCAAAGAAAATATACAAAATATAGATTACTCTTTGTAATAGTGAAAACGTGGCAGGCTTTCAGTGGCCAGCAATTGCATCTCATAAAGAGCAATGAAATAAAACGGAACTGACAAGTCGGTCCAAATATAGCCGTCTCCCCTGAGATTTCAGGCAGGCAACTTTACTTTAAGCGCTCATCTCTTGAAATGTGTATCTGTAAGTATAACTCAAGATTTTGAGCATTCAAAATTTCAAAACGATTGGATCAATAGGCAGTGTTGCAGTCAGCATATGTAGAACATCAACCATGTAAACCTTTAATTGGCAAATTAATCTATTGGCAGGTCAAAATAGTGTGAACAGTCAGGATCACAAGGTTTAAAAAAGAGAAATACATGGAACTTTTGTTCCAAGTGTGAGAAAGTAAAATGCAAAACATTGACCAATATTGCCCCCTCCTGGACAGGACCATTATTGTGCAGCCATCCCAAATCTGAAGGACAAGTTCCAAAACCAACACAGATAGGGCACCACAACAAGATATGTTTAAGTAAGTAAAAATAGTTTAAAAAAAATAGGATTCTTGTTACTCAACAAATCATATGAGACATACTTTTACACTTCCCAGCTTTAGTTCCTGTAGGTAATTTCTGGCAACCCTTAACCTCAGCACAACTGTTTTGTTCAGGGTTTTACAAGCTCAAGTTTGGCTTCATCAGGAATATCTTACTGTTCTGTAGAGTATGTGAGTGTAAGAAGAAAGACAACTTCAAAGCAAACCCTCTGAGAATTTTTTTATTCCTAAATTTGTCCTACTCGTCTAAGGTGTATCTAGTTGTTGAAGCTAAGGCTGCTAACTGGGTGAAGCTGGGCCTTGTAATAGTGGCCCAAGGCTGGTAGCTTATCTGGGTCTTGCACCCGTAACCAGGGCCGTCTGTGGTTGAGGCTGTCTAGCGCAAGTTGAAAATAGGTGGCTGAGGTTGGAGCCTTTGGATGTTAGCCAGTCAGATACTGTGGCTGGTCGGTGAATTGGTAGCCTTTTTGGAGCTGGAGCGGGAGCTGGGCCATGGGCTGGTAGCGGAGGCTTCGGGCTGTGTTGGTAACTAGCCTGGGGCTGAAGCTGGGATTTGTATCTGCGAAGTATCGTGAAGAATAGGTTGAGGGGATGTCTGGGGTCATGTGCAATGGTACGTGCTCTGCATTATGGCTTTGCTTTTGAGGTCTGAGAGGTTGGGACTGTAGAAGCCAATAAAGAACTGGGGAAAACAATGGGATGTATGCTAGAGTATATAAACACCTACTCAGTATATAGACATCTGCTTCTTCAGATCATCTAAAATTAAGAGCATTAGAGTTAGGAGTTGGAGTCGGACTCCACTTTACTGATATATCTACTCCCATTTATCTGGGTCAGCTTTCCAATGGATGCTGGAAAATTTGATGCAGAATTTCTTTCTACTCACACACAAGAGCACGAGGTTGGGGACTGCACAATAACATTAGAATTCCTTCCAGAGGTGTTTGATGGGGTTGAGGTCAGAAATCTACTCATCAGTCAAGTTAATCTACATAGAACTTGTAAAAAATGTCTGGACAGACCTTTTTTTTTGCATGAAGTATTTTTGCCCCAAACTGTTGCCACAATATTTGAAGAACGGAATTCTAGCTATTTTGTGCCTTTTGTCAAAAGATTTATTTAAGTGAAACTAAGTTTGAACGATGAAACTGATCATAATTCCTTCTCCACCAAATTGTACAGTTCACACTTTTTAGGGGGATGTTCTCCTGCCATCCATGTCATCCATTTCACTCTGTCAGACTGCCACATAGTAAAGGATGATCATAAGACATTTTGAAAATCTAATTCTTGAAGCTCTCGACGAACAATTCTTGTGCTGACGTTGGGTATTTTAGAACTCCATAGGTTTTTCTATTAAAGACAGACAGTGTTAACACAGAAAATGCTTCCGAAGTGATGTGAAGGGGCATCCACATACCTTTCACCATATATAGCCTGCGTCTCAAAACTCATACTACCTAATACTACTACTCATACATGTAATATGTAAAATACAGCGTTATCATATCCTGTAACATAAATTGTCCAGTAGAGTGTTCCAAACAATGCTAGGATGATAAAGTACACCCAGTAGCATTTTGCATGAAAGCCAGCGTGCTTCTCTGACTTTCTGACCCATAAGTCATTACGCAGCGGAGGCAGGGGCGGCGCCAGATCATTTTTAATGCAGGTGCTGAGGGGGTGCTAGATCATTGACAGGGGGAGCTGCGCAATCATATATATATATTAAATACAAATACTATTATATATTGCAATATTTTGGGAGGTGCTATTAGGGTGCTTTGGTCTTTCTTGGGGGTGCTGAAGCACCTGCTAGCCCCTCCCTAGCACCGCCCATGAGCGGAGGTGTCAATTGTGAAGACAATGGTACAAAAGTGGACCACAACAAACCTCTCTGCATTAATTCAGCTTAATTATATGACAAAATAGTATGTTCCAAACAGGTTGGATGTAAATGCATGCAATGGGATGGACTGTGTAGGCACATCTGCAATACATACTCTACATGTTGTGTTTTGTTTTGATACACTGCTATACAGCTGCAATATCCTAGAGGGGATGAATAAAGTACCTATCTATCTAGCAATGGTGTATGAGTCAGCAATTTTGAATGGTACCCTCTGACCTCATTCTGATGTTTGGAAACATGTTGTAAATTCAATTATTGAATCTCCACCATGTGATTAGTCGAATAGTTTGTGCCAGATGTATCAAATCAAACAAGGACTTGCTGGCCACTGTGCCATCTGCAAATTTCAGTTGGAGAAATGTAGTACATGTCATTATTCAGGTTAATGCTACGAATAAATGGGGATTAACATTTTCACTCATTAACAGCAAGGAACCACGAACAACAAACTCAACTCATTGCAATAATTCCCACATAACATACAATGTAGTAGGTGTGTGGTAGGGGTGCTCTTATATACTATATATATATATTACTATTTGTTTATGATTTATCACGAGGGAATTAGATAAACATTGCTCAACAGACTTTTCTATTATTCTGTACAACATAGTGCGTAAGAAGTGATGTAAGGATAGCTACAAAAATCATTCCTTTTGAAGAACGTATCGGACTAATCAATCTCAATGTCATTTTAAGTCAGTGCATATCCATTGAAAAACCTCAACAACAAAAAAATAATTAGTGTGTTATCCCAACATTAAGACAGAACTGTTATGTGTATTTCAATTATGTATTGATTGAACTAAAAATATTTAAGTCGGTAATTATTGCCCACCTTTATCTTTCAACCAGCCCACCTCTAATCGCTGTTTTCATCTCCATCAGCTTGCTTCCAACATCTGTCCAGTCGACTCCACCATCACTTATTCACAATGTTGGCTTTGACCTATTGCTCTATCAGCAAACCAAACATGCAGGCCTCAGAACTACAATAAGGGAAAAAATATATTGCCATAGCAAAATTACTAAGAACATTTGGCTCACAAGGGTTCAGAAAGAAGTCTACTCGAGAGATGTTGCAGAGATGAGAGAATGCATGAGAGATTAATAGGTTGTGTGTGTGAATGCAATGATCAAACTGTAATTTCAAGTAAGTACAACTGGCCTAATGGCAATGGTGAGGAACAGATTAAGTCATGCAAAAATGTTAACTGAACATTGTAACTGAATTCCATAAACACTGATAATAGGACGGCAAACAAAGGCTGGGAATTTATGTTAAATTACCTTATTGATTTACATGTAGGCCTATTTACATGTCATTTTATCAAGCCCATATGAGTACATCATGACAATGATACATTGTGTTCAATGTATCGTTTTCTATGAGGCTGTGTCAATATTTATTTATTGTGGTTACAATAAATAATTAATTCACCTGGTCTAGTAGGCCTCCACATGTTCTAGACATTATATGGACATTATAGTAATCTTTTGGTCCCGAAGCAATAGTCAACTGTAATGTTCTTTTTGTATGGCTGACCTGGCCTGTCTCTCAAGCAAACATCCAATCACGTACATTCTTACATGATAGGGGTATTTCTCACCGCAATAGTACTGTATGTTGCAAAACTGTTCTGATCATCAGAGAAGCATATTAGGAGGCAAAGGGGTAGACAAAGGCTCGGTTTGAACCCAACTCGTAACTTTATTGTAATTTCACTCTGTGGCCTGTTGCGGGTGAGTGCTTGCATACTTTTACTGTACACTAAATTTTCCAAACATTTCTCCGATTTCTCAGTACACAACACCCAGGAAGATAGTCCCCGATTGAGACTAGCTTTTAAAAAAGGTGTATCAGTTTTTCCAAGTCAGTTGCATCTTTTTAGTAATCAAATCAAACATTCATAACAGAAAGTTAATTTAACATGTGAGCTTGTACGGTAGGATCTGAATCATTTTAGAACGGCTAGGCCAGTGAGTGCATGAACATCACAGCCTCGCAAGAACACTTTGCGAACGGGGGGAGGGTAGATTTTACAAAATGAGAAATTCGTTCGAGGGAAACGAAAGTATTCGGCTCCAATGACTTACACTGAACATTTAATGTCAAAAGAATACGTGCATTTTCATTAGGCCTATTTGATTGTTGGTTGTCGTGGACAGCCTCTCACTGGCTGTAGACTTAACATTCATCCGGTGAAGAAGTGTTGTTCGTGTTATTGTACAGTGGTACTGGCGAACTGTTATGATGTGTCAATAAGTTTAAAGGAGGAGGCAGCTTGGGATGAGAGGGCCCTGGCATTTGTGTTGGATATCAGAGGTATGTTTCAACATGTAGATGCCGTCATGACAGAGAATTTGTTCATGGTTTACTGATAATGAGACTATAAGTGTTGTTTTTGTTGACCGTACAACCAATCAATTAGATATTTTGTATCGCTTTTATCAACACTTTGCAAGTGCGTTCCGCATGTTGCCATGCCTTTGCAGAACATTTGTTTCACCATAGAGCTTTGATGTCAACTTAAGAGTTCTAATGTAACATACTTGCTCTCGCAGACGCACGATACATTTTAAGTCACTGTTCTGCAAACCCCATACAGCAATAGAGTCCGAGTCATGTAGCCTATACTGTCACATAAACTGAATGAACACTCCTCCATTGCCATCAACTGCAGGGCTACGTTGTTTTCAAATGCTAGCGTCGTGTTTAAATTTGATCAACTATTCAGTTATGTTGCACGAATGTACATGGAAGTCATTAAGTGACTGGATGGGTTTGCTACCATGTTATGTCTATGACACGTCCAACTGGCTAGCAGTTTGTGTCTATGTGAGAGCTAGCAAGCCAGCTAACAAGCATATATTCCTAGAACTGGGAGGAAATGGAATTCATGACCAGAGATTGCTGCTGGTGCAAATGCCCAAACGGAAAATCCGTAGTTTAATTTATGAAATGCTTTCTTTTTTTCAAATGGGATACCTTTGTCGACGAAAGCGTTAGTTTGGCAGAGGTGAAATATAGCTATATTCGTTCTCCAAAGCAAGATGGACTCTCATTCGCTAGTCTGTCTTGTCAGACCCTAGATCGACATTTTGCACGGAAATGTAAATGTGAAGTGATACGCAGATCAGTGGTAAATCAACAAAATGTTAGTTCATGAATTAGAATGGATATTTCTTGAATGTTTGTCACAGCTTCACTTATGCTATTGATTCTTTGACTGCGAAGCTTCGGCTTATGAACTGCACCGCCGGTCGTACCTGAAAACAACCTCGCGCTGTACCAGCCCATGCATTGAGTCTTCGAAACTCTTATCTGCTGTCGCCCTATTTATTGAATGCTCCAAGCTTTTTGAAGACTATTTGCATTGATTCTGAGTCTTTTTGACAACACCGTTATATAAGCTTTGTTGCTCAAGTATGTGTAAAGCCCCCCAATAGTTTGCAGCGTCGCATGTGGATGGCTGTTTCCGCAAATTTGGAAGGTAGTTGCAAATCAGTGATGACAATTATCATATGGTCGCTGAAGTACAAATCTAGCAAAGGGCTCTTCTGATCCATGCGTCAAGCTCGTAGCCATCGTTAAACTGAGAGCAGTATCTTATATTTTATAGGTCATCATCATCGCATGACAAAGCCTGACTGACAGATTCATCTTCATCTCAGATACAGCATTGCCATTGTCTCTTGTCTTAAGTAAGTATATGCTTGTACTCCACTTGACATACCAAAATATTGGACTTATGTATCCAAGTGATTATTATAAATGGAATGTACATAAGTTGCTGTACCTATTTAATTTTTCAATATTTATTGATGATATAGGCCTAGAAGCTGTTACAAGCTTACAAGCAAGTCATAATTATTATTATAATCAGAAAGAAATGCAACAACATGAATAGGAAATTAATTATTGTCAACGTTTATCCACTCCCACACAGGTAAAGCTATTGCCTGAATTTAGAATCCTCAAATTATAACGTTCCCAAAAACAGAATGGCATTGCATTTCAACAAACAACTCATTGTGGATTGTTCACATAACTACCATTTTTGTTTTGTCCACTTATTCTTTTAGCATCTAAAACCTCAGTACCATAACACCCATGTCAGAAATGTCAATAAATAACTGCCTTGTACAAAGATGTTACCTAAACATTCTTAACTTTCTTTTGATAGGAGGGCACACCTGCAAGCATCAAACAGCATAAACTTTTTGAACACTTTCTGAGAAAATGTGATAAAACTATAGCAAAAAGCAAAGAATAAGGTTGGGTTAGACTTCCACTGTGGTTGACACCCAAATGGTGACTAACATTTATTCATTTAGCAGACACTTTTATCCAAAGCGACTTCCAAGAGAGACTTCCCTATGTGGGGCTATGTTTCATAGAGCTTAGTCCCTGAAGTTGCTCAATGCATGGGGGAAAGGCTGGGTGGTTTTCAGGTGTTCTGTCTTAACTGTAAACAATTGTTTTCTCATTCAGGCTCGACGGTGCCATGAAAGGCGGAGGAAGAGTTAAGGAGCCGCCAGTGGAAGGAGAGGTCAGCGGCAAACGCCCCAAGCGCAAGTGTCTACAGTGGCACCCACTACTCTCAAAGAAGGCTCTGGACTTCTCAGAGGAGGAAGAGGAGGAGGACGAAGAGGAACTGGAAAAGGTAAAGTGTGGTTACTCTCACAGTTTGATCCACCTGAGTTGTGAACTTAGTGACACAACCTCCTAATATGGCCAGTTTGCAAACAGCCAAGTGCAAGGGAACAGCATGCATGCATAATCCATCAGATCAGAAGAGCACAATACAATGTGTCACCAAGGACTGTGCCACAGCCCAAAAAATTAACTCAGACCCTCAATGATTTGCAGTAATTTAGTAATGTAGTTGTATTCATTTAGCAAACAACCAAAGTGATATACAGAGTGGAATTTGAACCTGCAACCTCTTGATCTGCAGTTTTAGTGCAGAGAAAATTATAGTATTAAAATAAAAATGCAAACTATGTGCATACTTGTACACATTTTAAATGTCATTACTAACACTAGTGTACAGTGCCCGTGATGCAGTCAGTGATTAAGATGTCAGTGAAACACAAATACAGACTACTTGAACGACAGTGCATATTGCCCATTATACAATTGGTGGCACACACACACAGATTCATGAAATTATAGATTAGGCAAATTATAGGGCACAGTGCCTGCAATGATGTCGATGACACACGCAGATTTCTGGAATTATAGATAGATAGTGCCTGTGATGCAGCTGGTGATGGCAGTTCTTCTCAGCGGTTTTGGTACCTATATTTCTTATATCACAAATTAAATTATCTATCTCTGAAGTACTTGTTCAAACTCCAAATCATCCATTCTCATCAAATTGCCAATGCTGTGGTAGCTTAAATTCTTGCAAATGATTATGTAGCCTTCATTTGTCTGCTGTTTCCAACCTTATCAATTGCTTATGTTATGTTGATCAAAATATATAATATTGGTTCTCTTAACTTGTCTCTTAACTTAACTCTTAACAAACATCTTGACATTTGGTTCATAACATAAATCATTACATGCACAATGGTTAAGCCAGTTGTCATAATTGTTGGATTAATTCACCAAACAGCACTTGCATGTACAGTTTTGCCGACCAAGGAGGCTAAAGTGGAAGGAATAGTGCCCATGTTCGTGATCCAGCTGGTGATTATAATATGTTGTTGATTTGGTGTCAAGAGTTTGTGCACATTTGCAATGTGCAGGCAGTTTTGACATCAGTTACATTAACTGATTATAGATAAATGTATGTAACAAAATTCACTGATCTATACTTAAAGTATATCCACTTTATATTTCCGTTCTGTTAGCTAGCCAGCATTTCATTCATAAAGAACCCCCTTAGAAAGCAGAGATTCAATGCTATGCCAGCAGTCAGCACTAACCTGGCCAAATTGGTTGTAAAACCAAATTTGTTTCTAAATAACTAAACAGAATTTTCCTTACTACAAACTCTGGTTGTGTTAAGAGCTTAATTTAATTTAATTGCAAATTCCTTTGTTTATCACATTAGTTCATCAACTAAACAAAAATCACTGAAGTTATCATACAGCCTCCTAGTGCATGCGCTAGTGAAGCGTATGGTGCAATGGATGCCAGAGGACCAATCAGAATTGAGTTGGATTGTAAAAATGACACCTGCAAAATCTTAAACTTGGCAGAGTGTCCGGTTTTCCAGATAATCGTGGGAAACTAACGCGGAAATACAAACACACACACACACACACAGATTCCTGGCATTATTAGAGAGATGTAATATTTGTTACTTTTGTTACTTTTTTTGCTTTAAAAAATGTTTAACAGAGTTGAATAGTTAAACTCAAGCCTCTTGGCGTTTGTGAGTCTGAGGACCCAAGTTCACATCCCAGTATGGGTAGACCAAAAGCCCTTTTGACGTCACCTGTTACACACCCAAGGGTTTAACACAGGCTCGGAGAGGTTGTGAAGAACAAAGAAGTGAGTTTAGTGTACCGGCTTTATTTAATAGAGGGTATTTTCTCAGGAGACACAGCTATGCAGAGAGACCCGGGGTCCAGAGGTGCAGTGTGGTGGCCCTATCGAGGGAGCGGAGGGGGAGGAAGACCCATCGGAACAGCGGGCCCGTCGACCCATGAACGCCTTCCTCCTCTTCTGCAAACGTCACCGCTCTCTGGTGCGACAGAAACATCCACGTCTTGACAACCGCGGGGCCACCAAAATTCTGGCCGACTGGTGGGCTGTTCTGGAACCTAACGAAAAGCAGAAATACACTGACATGGCCAAAGAGGTGGGCACTAGACTTTATTGCTTTAACATTTTAACATCTGAGCCATTTTAGATTTTGTAGGTACCAGTAGTGCATATAGTAAGTACATCAGATAATCAAGAACCAGAAATACACAATTATAACAGTATTACAGTAGCCAGAGACAAGGAACTCTCTGTGTGGCACAGCACAAGGTAACCACAACTCAGTTACTAAGCATGGTGCACTGCAGTCTTGAGTGCACCAGCGAAAGACGTTTCATTGGTCCATCTACCGTTAGAAAGTGCAGGATCTCAAATACAACATGCAGAACATTTCTTATAGGCAAGTACCACAAGACTGGACAGTGCATTTGTTCCTTACTCAAGTCAAAATACTCTTTGTAGGGGGAAATTGACATGGAAGATTACAGATCTGTATTTGCATTGAAGTAAACTAACTGTTGAACATCCTGTGGTTCTATAGTACAAGGATGCGTTCATGAAGGCTAACCCGGGCTACAAATGGTGCCCCACTACCAACAAGCCAGTGAAGAGCCAATCCTGCCACCCCGTCAGTAATGCCCGTAAAAAAGTGTGGTCCTTCCCATCTAACTCCACCAAGGACTGTGCCGCAGCCCAAAAAATGCCCAAGACTGAGAGCATACCACAGCTTAATTTTGCCATGGCAGGTATGAATCTGCAGACATGTCTAGGAAAGAAGTTATGAGTATAGCTAAAATAATAATAACCAAATCATGATATCAAAGTGCGTATATAGAAGCAATAATATTATTGTAATGTAAAGGTTTTTATATTAGAAAGTGAGTTTTAAGAATGAAATATTCATGCTTTTGAAGATCCTACGAAGATGGGGGGCCTAAGCATGCTACTATTGGCTGGGGAACATGCCCTCACTGCCAGAGAGGTATGTAAAGTTGCCAGATGCTGTCTTAAAATGCCACCAACAAATGGCAAGTGACTAACAAAGTATCCTTGTAAACAGCGACAATGGTGAAAATACTAAATGGGAAAAGTTATGTTCAGTAAAGATCAGCTCGATATCTTAGAAATGCTCTTTGACAATTACTAAACAGTAACTGATTTTTTTTTAATTTTTCCTGCACAGATTTCCTCTAGCTCCTCACTGTCTGGAGGCACAGACACCGCTAAGCATCCTGGGAAATCCTCCTTCTTCCATCTTGCTGAAGTAAGACCAACACTTAACACTGCATCAATACTCAGATATTTAATATATTTTGAACGCCCCATTTAAAAAGTTCAGTGTTGTTTTCTCATGAACAAAACCTGGCATTCTTTTGCAAAGTGTTATGGTTTGTTCATGCATAGGTTTAATGTTAGATATTGAGAAAATCAATTCATGTGTCATTACTTTTACTGAATTTGTCTGAATGAAATCTTCAAATGTACATGGAAAATATACCTTAAAATGAACTCTGCTAAAAGGTATGTGTATAATATGGCTGTATTGTTGCTACACCGCCCCAAAAAAGTAATTATGCACAGTGAATGCGTGCACAAGAGTTCTTCGATTTCAGGGGAATTGGCTTATCAATGGTTTTTATCTGTCCATAGAGGGCAGCAAGTATCATAATCTGAAAATCAGGGATGGACCAGTGCAACCTGGGTTTATTATCTGCATTTTGGGTTTGGAAATGTTTGATATGGGACTAAATCACATATTTGATTCTACCCCAGATCTCTTCCAGTACTCCTCAGCCCTATATTAGCAGACACAGCAGGAGAGGTCAAGCCCATCCGGGGGGACAGGGACAAAGTGAGTATTCTCTTAAAAAAGTTTCTGTCCTGTGCCTATGAATGTTATAATTTCACAAGTCTTGTTTTGAACTAATCCAACTTTTGATGTCTTTCTCCCTGTTCAGTTGTCATCTGGGACCTCTCTGGAGAGAGTGCCTGATGTAGCAAAAAGTAGGAGCGAGTCCCCTGCTTTCCAGCTTGTGGAGGTATTTGTTCTAATAATAAAAGTTTATTTTAGCTTATTTTTGACATGATTCAAACCAAACTATCCCACCCCCTCCCCTTCAAGCCACTTCCACAAAACTACAGTAACATGCATTGAGTGCATTTCATATTACCGTCAAACCTTTATATGTATTGGTAGCTATCAAGATGTGAAGTTTATTTAGGCAAATATGACAAAAAGTGCCTGTCAAACACATTAGATACCCTGTCTCTAAACTGTATGACACTAACCATCAGTTTAGAGAGATTGCCCCAGATGATCACCTCTCATGTGGGTTAGGACAGCCCTGTTGGATCATTTAGAGTTTGTTGCTCTCACGTTCACACAGGTCTCCTCCGAGTCTTCCCAGTCTGTAGTAGCAGAGGGAAAGCAGTGTGGGCAGTCCGCTCTCTTCCAACTCGCTGAGGTAATGCAGAGGGCCCTTTAAGAACAAATCCTCATAAAATGGATTCTATTTTATTGTAATCTACTGCATATTGTAAGGGATTTTGTAAAATTACAGTCGGAAAGAGGACTTAAGAAGTCTTACAGATATGGTAGCTTGACATAACAAGTTTAGTCAAAAGCTTTAAGAACACATCAATGTTGCATGTTTGGCTTGTGCTGTTAAAGATGACTATAATAGTTCAATGGTTCAACTATCTCTTTGTAAAAAATGTTGTTGCCTCGGTATGAATTGTAATTGTATTTTATTTAGATGTGTTTGGCCTCCGAAGCCGGGAAGATGGAGGCTGTGGCCTCCCAGCCTCAAGATGAGACTCCTCCCACCCCACAGGTCAAAACTGAAACAGTGGTTAAGGAGAACGCAGAGAATACTCTCGATCTATCCTCCTCTCTTCCTCCCTTCTCTTCCATTTCATCCTCCTCTACTACAAAAGACTCCATTCCCCTATCGTTTAAAAGCCAAACCACAAATGTCAAAAAGAAGAGGAAGAAGAAAGAGGGCCCTAAAGACGAGCCCTAAAACAGCAGACAAAGACAAGAGTCCTGTCCCGCCCAAAAAGATGCTGAAAAAATGCCAGTCGTCTGAGTCGGCACTGGATAGCGTGTTCTATACTATCGAGGCTGTGGCCAAAGGGGCCTGGAGAGAGACCGAGACGACTCCCAAAAAGAAGGCCTGCACTGCCAACGGTGAACGAGCCAGTCTGGGTGAACCTGGCTCGCCAAAAAAGAAGATCAAACCCAAAGCCAAGATTCCTCTCAAAGAGAAAGAGGAGGATGAGATGGAGGTGGCGGAGCACAAAGGGGAGTATGGCCACTCAACGTCAGCTGTGGAGATAATGAAGGTGGAACCGAAGCCAGTCTCTCCCAAGAGAGAGGAGGAGGAGGAAGGCTGTATCAGAAGCACAGACACCCTAGGAGGCACGACGGAGACTCCCAATCCTTCAAGCCCCCCACACGCCAAGCTCAAAGATGAAGAAAGAGAGAGGGATGCCGAGGCCAGCGCAGAGGGTTGTGGCTCACGGAAGTCTGAGCGGAGCTGCAAGGGGGCCCTCTACAAGACACTGGTGTCTGAAGGAATGCTGACCTCACTGAGGGCCAATGTAGACCGAGGTACCCAGTGAACCCATCTCCACAATCATTACCAGCACCATTCCAGACATCCTCTGGAAGTGTATTTTACGTAGATAACATTTTACTGTGTAAATACTACTATTGTGTTGTTATGATCAGGTAAAAGAGGCTCTTTTCGGGGAGGTGCATCTGACCATGATGGAGGCTGGACTGATGAGACCTGGGCTTTCTCTCAGACGGGAACTAATAACCCCAAGAAGCTGAAGAAGTCCAAATCTAAAGATGAGCCAGCACCAGGGTAAAGCTTCCTGAAATCTCTTCAGTCCCTAACTAAATCACAATTGGCCAGTTAATAAGTTTCTTGTTTGGTTTTCAGACCAATCAAAATGTGTAACTGATATTCACTTGACTCGTCTCTGTACATGTCGCTCTCCCCTGCAGCCTCGGGAAACTTGAGGAAGAGTTTGAGAAGAAATTCAATAGCTTGCCGCAATATAGCCCTCTGACATTCGATAAAAAAGGCACAGGTGTCGCTAAGAAAAAAAAATGGACAGTGGCACTGTACCAGAGGAGTCCCCAAAACCCGGGAAGGGTGAGCAGAGAACATTATCTCAGTGTTTCTTCACTGTTTGTTTTTTGTTTATTTTTAACGGTAGGAATCGCTCATTCCATTCATTCCCCATTATAAGCCTGACGAACAGAAACAGAATCTCTCTCATGACATTGTTCTCTTTCAAGACATTGTTTCAATTTAAAGCTGCAATAGGTATCAGATAATGAATTCAAATATGAGAAATAGCACCCCCAATTTATGTCTGGACTTTTGAGCTTTCATCCATTTTGAGTTTGATTGACAGTGGTTTCACAAAACAAGCCAAGGAGGATGGCCCGCCTTGCCGAAGGCAAATGGCAGAAAAATATTTACTGTAATATAATTGGTAGAAAGTAGTAGGCTGCTCCAAAATTGTATTTGACATTACACTGGAAATGAGCTGTCTCTGTTGCTAAACAACTCTTAGAGGGGCTCATAGCTTACACAACATAGAAGACAAAACTGTACCTAAAACCTATTGTACCTTTAACCTAGCATTTCCATGCTCTTGTTCCTTTTTTGTTATTTTTTTTAATTTATTACATCAGGTTCATCTCCATCTCAGAAAAAGACCTCATTCCACAAGATTGTTAGCAAGTACAAGCACAAAAAGGAGAAGCCCAGTACTGTGGACAAAGGTGAATTGGAATATTCCTGTAGTGAATATTTGTTAGATGTGTGATTGTCCTAGGGGAGTTTTTGGTGTATGTAAGCCACCCATGTAAGTAATTAACTCTCTAGATGAGCAAATTGTCAACGCCTATTCATTACTTTGTGGCGTGTTCCCAATCAACATAGCTTGCTGTGCTACATTGTGGCACCATTTCCAAAGCATCCGTTTTTGATACCTTTGGTATTTGTGATTTTCACAAACCAGCTTGAACTCGATAGTTTTCAGAAAAAGCAGCCTTCTCTGAACCCCATTCCTAACCATTCTACCTCAACTACAGTGATGATTGGGAGTGAATCCACCGTGTCAGACCCACTGACCAAGCCCAAGCCTGGTGTCCCTTGTCCAGCCATGTGCCCGGAAACCCAGGGCAAACAGCAGCTCAGAGATGCTTGTGGGCAGCCAGAAGAGAAAGGCCAGGAAGAGCAAAATCACCCACCTGGTGCGCACTGCGGACGGCAGGGTGTCCCCGGCTGAGGGTAAGTGGCTGGAGAGATAATCAAACCCATCGGTAGTTAAATAACACGTAGAAGAAAGTCATTTTAAAAGGAGCGCTCAAGAGCCATTACAAGTTAATTCCCGTAGTGAGGCATCCTTTTAATAGTTTTAAGGCTAGAGTCTAATAGTTTCTGCTGAGCTGAGAATTGTCCATGGTCTCTCCTTGCTTCCTTACCAGAGGACAAAGTACGAGAGCTGAACCAGGAACAGGATGATAAGCCATTACCCCAAGAGACCTTATGCAATGAGAGGAGGAGCCAGAGCACCCCAGGACAACAGAAGGCAGACAGGAGCAGTGGGCCCGAAGACCTGCCGACCTTCTTCAGTCTCGCCGCCCTGGCTGAAGTGGCCGCCATGGAAAACATTCACAGGTAGGCTTTCGAAATGACCAAGCCCAGACAACATTTTGGGGTTGACTTAAAATGTTATCTTCTTTCCTCGTCAGTCGTTGGATTAATATCAATACATTTTGACCCTAGCTCTCTCGTCTACCCCTTTTGCAGGGGCCAGCGTAGCGACGGCAAGAAGAAAGACATAGCCCAAACCCCAGTGCTCATCTCCTGTGCTGACCAGTGAAGTGGAATCAGCCCCTTATTCCAGAGAAAGAGCAACAAAATGGACGCTTGTGAGTGCGCACTTAATGGTCCTTGAAATTCTAACCCCTGTCCTGAAGGGTGGTTGGAACGTGGAATATCGGACAGGCTCCAGACCTTCCCTTCTAAGATGAATTTGCTTGAGCTTTGGTCAGAATGGGAAAGAGACCCCCTTACTTATCACCCAGCCCACCGTCTCAGTGTTCCTCCTCCTAACCCCTCCTTAGATAGGAGAAGGGTGCCTTTCTCCTCTCTTCTCTAGATGCTATGTAGACTCTAGAGGATCTTGTGGAAGAACCAAGCAGTCTCCCAGTGCATGGCTTTCCTCTCTGTAGAGGTGGTTGTGAGTAAGTTAAAAAGCTTTTTTCAGATAAATTTGCTAGTAAGGTCAAGTTTTCTAAACAAATTTAGCATTTGAGAAGGAGCAACACACCTATACACATTCTTTCTATTCACAAGATAACATCATTTTCAGTCAGAGACACGTAGAAATCCCCATCACCAATAATACCTCTAATGTTAGGATGAATCTAATTTTGTAGCTTCCTTGCACTCCTACATGCTCGAACTGAAACTAACTTAAGTCAGGGTAAATTATCCATTTAGACAGACAGACTTACCCACTACCCGGAAACCTTGCTTGTCTTTAAACATGGTACATGTGATTTTGGTTTAGCCTGTTTTGAAGAGATGCAGCTGACCTATCTTGAACCATGTAATCCTGTCAGAAATTAATGACTTCAGCATCTTCAAATATTTCAGATTTCTCCATAACTGTCACCATTCCCACATTATAGGAACTGTTACAGTAGTTTGCAGAACCCACTAATGAAGGAAAAAAATACACAGTGAATTATATAGCTATTCACATCAGTTTGCAGGCTGTATGTTCTTTTCCCCCCATTTCTCAGTAGTGTTTTTAATTGTCTGTCTTAAGTTGTCAGTGAAAGCTGGCGGTTGGTCCACTTAAATTCTAGTTGCTTGCTAGTTTCTGACAACATTGATGGTTCTCTATGCTGTATAGCCCATAACCTTCCAAACACCACAACCTTTACCAACTGTACCACAACTTACCCTAGACCAACCTCCTCCTGACAGTCATCACACATACCTTTGACACGGTTCCATCAGTTTGAATATACTTGAATGATGAAATGCATTGTTGTGTCAATACTTTACCAGTTTGCGTAGCATCTGTGAGGCTAAGTCAAATGTGTGCTAATAGTTTCCTTGGGTAGGTGATTTTGAACACAGACACTGCACTAATTTTTAGATGAAGTAGAAGAAGCTTTTTCTAAGTAGGATCATTATGTTTCCTTTTAGTTTCATTTCTTGGCGGCCTTTGAGATTCTTATGCCAAGTAAATAGTCCACTCTTAGGCAATCAGCATAAATCAATGTTTGTGATTTGAAATGATTCGTGAAATCAGTCCTGGCTTTTAATGCGTTAACATTGTTTTTCCAATTTTTTTCATTTACGTGTTCTAACCCAAAAAATGGAACAGGCTTACTTTCATTCCGTTCTCAGATATATATATATATATATATATATATATAATATAAGTACATTACAGTCATTCCTTTGTTTACAGTGTGTAAACTGTAGTGATAGAGGAAAGCGCTAAGCTGTTTAAAGCTTAAAAATGCATTTTCTGGTTCTGATAAAAAGAAGCCTCCTTGGACTATCAACTCCACAAGGGCGAACTCTTTTAAAAAGTCTGTTTGAAGATAGTCCCCACCAATAGGTCCACTAGGAAGTTGCCATGATGCTATAATTAGTCTTTTCTTAGGTAGACAACTTTTTGTAGGTCTTGGATACAATAGTGCTTTTTCTCCTGTCGTCTTTGAGTTGATCGTGATATTTTTTTTTAGCTGTATTTAATTATCCTTCTCTTAAAAATGTAATGTGCATTATGATGTTGATTTTATCTTATGATTTATTTCTTTGCTTCCCAATCTCAGTGGTCTTTTCTGAGGTCAGGTTTAATGGATTTAAGACTGTTGTAAAGAAGAAAAAAAAGAATGCTCATACAAAAAAGGATGCATCTATGCCTACCTGTTTCGCAAATAGGCAGTGAGACATAATGCAGCGCTTTTAGAAAAGTAGCTGAATTTTCAGAATCTGGGAGTTAGTGACTGCATTGTCCTCTCTTGGGTTGTTGTCTGTGTGCTTCCCGGGCCCAAAGTAGAAAGTAAGAGGCTATACTAGCTTGTCTCCATCCTAAATGTCCAATGGTAGCTCCATCCAAGGGGTGGTTATGCTCAATAATGAAATATTTCCATATAGCTGATTTGACATGCAGGTGGCAGGTGTCATCAGGAAAAATAATGATGCCAGTCGGTGTTTTGATTGGTTAACAGGTGTGCCTCTTATACAAGCATGTGATAAAGGAAGCAGGGTGTGATAAAGGAAGCAGGGTGTGATAAACGAAGCAGGATGTGATAAATGAACAAGCCAAGTAAGTTCTCATTAGCGCTTATAATGACCACTATCTAGTGTGTTGAATGCAAATGCCCTGAAGGTGTAATTTCTAGGTTTGTTAGCTTCTCAAGTTATGCCAAGAGCTAGCCTCTGCTCAAACCTTTACTGAGATGGGCCGCTATGGTGACCACTCAAGGCACACCTGTTAAACAATATCATCTATCAGTAATACTTTTATTGTGATACTGGCTGCCAACATTATGAAGACTGGCTTTTTCCTACATAGGTTTTATGTGTTCAGGCACAATTGCAGGGATAAGACTATTTAAACCTTATCCCTTATTAGCTAATGAATTGAGGAAATCAGATGTCAGAACTTTGAACTTTAAAAGAAAAAAAGATAACAATATTAGCCATATATTTTTCCCCAGATAAGAGTTGTTAAATATAGGATGAGTTCATCCAAGCAGTACCTATAGTTATTGCACTGATGGACATCAGTGTAGTTATTTTGTAGACGCTGTGCCCCCCTCTCCCCTCCAAAAAGAGTGGAAGTCTACGTGCTTGTAACAAGTGACTTCACAGACATTTGCCAAAGAAAAGGGAAAGTTGTCTTTAAATGGAAATTATATTGAAAAAGAAAGTTGTCATAGCAGTTGCACTGCATTTGCTCTGTTCTTCAGGTAACAAATGTATTATATCAGCACAACAAATCCTATGTATTCTATGGGTTTCCTTGGTCCTAACCCAGAGTTGAAACGGTCAACAATGTACCGGCACATTTTAATGCCTCTTTTAATAGACAATATTTGCACCTTACAAGCCAACCAAAATTCTATCATGATTTTGAAAATGTAATTTGTATCCTGCCCTCCCCTGCCTATTTCATCTCAAGAGCTTTAAGCCTTCCTCCATATCATCAAGTCAATTTTAACAATTGTGCAGGTATTCAACCATTGTTCTATGAAATTCAACATTTGTATTTTGACTAATTTGATCAATTTCAAATGAAGTCTAATACAAACCCCCATTGAAGTTATCACCTTCCACCTTTTCTATCTATAAGATGCCTCTACAAAGCTCAAATTCCTATTTAAGCTATTGGAAAAAAAACTACAGATAAAAATACCCTTTTGTGCTAGTACTGTCTCTTGAATGTAATCAATTTTGTACCTGTATTTTTATAATTACAACTCAGTCTTGATTGTACTGTATATGTATGGATGGTAGACTGTTCCCACATGTGAATGGTTTGCTATAACCAATGGTCCTCACGATGAGACGGCTGCTGTGCTGAGAACTCTGTGGAGGTTTATGGTATGTATGTTAGACTGACGATGAGATTTTATTTTTGGTTTTCCAGTGGAGGGGACGATATTGTCCCTTTTTTTCTTTTCTTTGCAGTAAAATGGAGCTCAGTTTAGGATGGTGAAACCAGGGACACTGCTGCAATTACACAGGACAATTGCCAAACACTCTGTATTCAGATTATTTATTACATTTTCCTTCTTTTTTATAGATGTATCTTTTAGTCAAAGAAGAAAAATATAAACTGAATATGCACCCATTCGAAAATTACTATATAACTCTTTCTTCCCTTTATTGGAATGTTGATCATGGCTCCTTTGGGTTTTGTGAAGAGGTTATGCCAGATCTCATAAAGATATTTCCTCTGATAGTTTGTATAATGTGTGCTCAGTTCTGATTCATGTTAATAGTACTGTATCATGACATGTTTGGTTTTTGATTGTTACAACCTAGTTGTTTAATGCAGCCTTGCCTTACCGGAGCCCCTGCTTAGTGAGGGATCCTTTAGCCATCCCCCTTTCACCGACTTGTATGTCATAACACTGTCTGCTGATGCAATTATTATTCCTTTAACACTGTCTGCTGACTTAACTATTATTCCTTGAAATATTAAAGTAACCTATATTAATGTTCTTCCTCACAAGCCTTTTCTTACGGTCCTTACACCAACTCATCTTGTCCATAAGAGCTAGAAATACTTAAAAAAAAATGCATAATATAAGGTGTAGGATAAGCAATCATTCTAAATAGCAGGGACTTTGTAAATGTTACATAATAGATTTTCCTTAAAACCCTTAAAATATATCACTTACACAGTTTAGTTTTTCATTTGAGGTTTATAAAATATTTCTGCTGCTATAAAAAAAAAGCATGTAAAAAAAGAGAAGCATATATATATATATATTTGGTTAGCTGGAATTCTTTTTTTATTTTACAACAAAATAGCTACTTTTAGCTTCACTATGCCCATCAACTGACTTTATAGATGAATCATAAGTATTCAAAATTCTCATGGTTGTCTGTTATTGTCTGCTGGTATACTCAGTGTGGTTGCGTGCTCAAGGAGCTTATTGAGGGGCAAGGTAGAAGACTTGTCGATCCAGGTTGTCATCATTCAAACGTCAGTGTCTCTGGCTCTCCGCTCGCTGAGGGGGGTGCTGACGTCTCCGACTTCTGACCCTCTGCTAAAGCTTTAAAATGCTGAGACCAGGACAGAAGAATGTTACCTCCATGTTGACCAATGAGACAAAACAATAAAGGTAGGCTTCTATCACATAGTACAGATGATGTTATATTAAGATAATATTTTATGATTATGAATGAAGAGTTCCCCCCCCCCTAAATCGATCATTTAGGCCACACCCCTTTCTATTATGAATCCTGGGTAACAGCATGTATTGTTGCATGATTAGAACTCAAACCAATCCCCTAGATGTTTGAAATGAAAACTGAAAATGATGCCATGTCCTACATGACGTACCTGGGAGTTTTTGAACTCAGAGTATAGAGTGAACAGCACATGGAGGGAGTGGATCCGGCTCTTATAAACAGGGATATCCAGAATTCCTTTTTGGAAAGTACACAGAGGAAATATGTTATTTAGATAGAAAAACCGGCTGAAATACAGGTATGGGACAAGAGAGCTGATCCAAAAACTCACCACAAATCACATCGATGTACTCTGCCAAATCGCAATTGATATCAGCAGTTGGTAGGCTGACCTAAAACAAATCGTAAAGCTATTTGAGAATGATAGGTTTCACACAAGGAAAAGGGGTTTGTTTTGCAAAATGCATAAAATAATTTCAGTGATCCAACTGAACATGAAAATGTGAAATTTTACCTTCCCCAGCAACTCTTCAAACTCTGGTGGCCACTCTTGCATAAGGGTGTCGATATCTGGCATGGGCCTAGACAAAGAAATACATTATTCCTTCTGTAACACAGCAAACTGATGCATCAGTAAATCAGGAACTGAAATAAACACTGAGCTCTGAATTTGAGGTGCTAGCTGAAAGCTTGCGTTATCGTGTTGCTAACAGTAACACTTACCTGGTGTAGTGGACAGTGGCCGGGGGTTTGGAGCGATGCAGCTCACTGATGCTCTCCATCCAGCTCTCAATGGCTTTGGGATTCTTCTCTGGGTTCTCGATACTTTTCACTTTCACCTCCTGAACAGAGGGACGTGCATAAGTACCTTTACAATGGCGGAAAAGTGTGGAAATTATATGTGTGGGTCAAAGTAGTGCAGTCGGGTAATTCCTTTAGATATCTGCACTGTAGTGTGTTAATATAGAGTTGTTGTTTTTTTGTGGTATAACTTGACTTACGACTGGCACAGCGTATGACTCACAGTGATATTGTGCTGCTTGCTGTTCTCTGAGAGCCACAGGGACAACACAGTGGGGTCGGACTGCTTGGTGCAGGGCTCATCCAGCACCAACAGACCCAGGTTGTCTGGTTTGCCATCAGGCCGTGGCACCTGCAAGTTAAGTTGAATACTTTTTCCAAATGAAGTCATTCTTCCTTCCTCTGTACATCTAACATCTTTTAACACTTCCTCACATGTTTTTATATATTTTTTTTAATCAAATAAGACAAAAAACGCTTGAATCTGAACTAGATTATCTGAGAAGGGTCAATGCCCTTTGTGATATTTTAATATCATATATTTTCATGTTTTGTTTGTAACACTTACTTTAAGAAAAGCATCAATGTCTCCCACAGCTGGAATGAAATCTGGTATGAAAGGTTTCAGCTTATGGTCCAGTTCAATATTCTGAGGAGTGTACCTACATTTGTATTTTTTTTATTTATTATAAAAAACAAAACAAATTTGTTTGTGGGGAAAAATTAGAAAAATTACATAAAGATTTGAATGGAGTATTCAGCAGCAAAAGTTAAGCCCTTGACTCACCGTGTGATGTACTGAAAAAGCTCTTTGATTTCAGCTGAAACAGGAAGGTGGTCATAGTCTGCTGGGTCGTATGCCCTGAAAGTAAACATGTATTTTGACAGAATCCTTATCTGGCCACAACCCCCCTGCATCTGCATTAGGACTAGTGTTTGATTTATATTGACAAAACCAATTAAAACTCAATACCAGTCTTGACATTCTTTTTGTTGATAACTCATAATAACCTAAATTACTTAATGTTTTGAGGGTGTTATTTATAAGGTCTAATTAACACTAGTTCAATGATGCATGTAAAGAAAAACAAGCTCTCAATACCAATCTTTAAATTATGTCTTCAATTCTTAGGATATTCTTACTCCTCCCATATAAAACTAACCTGCACTTAAAGTCGGGCTCCTCCTCCTCTTGCTTCTCCCTACCAAAATACTGTTGACTCTCAATTGACATTTGACTGTCAAATTGCTGCCTGCTTTAAGTGCACACCTTACTGGTTAGGAGCATTCGTAGAAGATTAAGGTTGAAGTTGTTGTGCTGTGTGAGCACCAATAACATAACTAGGCACTGTATTTCCTTCCAATGCAAGTAACAGAAGAAATCTAACCTGAACGCTGATGTGACATTCAATTAGTAGAAGTGTCTACTTAAGCTTTGTGTAGAGAAAGTATCAAACCCTGTATGAGTGATGGGTTTGCGTGGACTAAATGTGTATTTTTTTAGCAAAATGCCCTTAACTGCTCACCCCTCTGGAGCAGAACCCGGCTCGGCTTCTTCCTCATCAGACTCTGTCTCATCGGAATCATCTTCCTCCTCCTCCTCTTCCTCATTGTCACTCACGCCGGGTTGGCCGTTAAGTTGCTCTTTCGATTTAGGCTAGACAACATGCAACATAAGCCTTTTAAGTCAAACAATTGCGATGTAGCTGTAGAGGTGTCATGCAAATCTGTGATACCGTACAAGTCACAGCTGCATGTACTGGACCCTTCAAATGCATTTATCTTTTCTTGAATTACCTTTCCATCATCCTCGAATTCATCACTGCTGTTGTTTGCCATTTCAAGCAACTGCCTGCTCGTCTTTCTAGACGCTAGGATGAGACAACAGAAACTGCAAAACATTACAATTGTTTCTACAAGATTACTGTATTTATACTATAATCTAGTTAGTCTAGACTACCAAAATGGGTTCTCCTCCGCATGCACATTATGTTGACAAAACGTTAGCTTGCTAGCTCGCACCTTGTCGTGGTGTTGGGGTATACACACTGGCTATTTCCTCTGCGTCGTTCACCTCCAAACACTCGTCGTAGGGTTGATTAGTTATGAACTTGGTCTGATACAAGAAAACATTCAGATACTTACAACGCTATCTGGCTGGCTACTGGTAGCATGCTAAGCAAGTTATCACTAGCTAGCTTGCTGAGACTGACAGTCGGTAGTCATGTTGGGTAGCTAGCCTAGCTAGTCTAGCTAGCTAATGAATAGTTAGCTAGCATTGCACGTAAAATATGTAACATTCAATACGAATATTAACATTTCACGGAACAGGTTAGGAGAATATGTATCATGATTACATTTGCAACTATGATATTCAATATTGGGGCACAAACCGTTAATAAAACACTCACCTTTTGGTCCTCAGCCTTCTCCATGAACCAATTTGTGGTCGCCAAGGGAAACGTAAACATTTACGCCCCCCCCCCAAAAAAGGCCTCAATGTTACCTTTCACAAATCAATTATAAATAGCCTACACATTTGTGTTTGAGTAACATTTCTTGAATTAGGTTAACAATGTGGCAACGAAGAATTCACTTAACTGCACACCAGTAGACACATGGCACTTATATTTATTATATGTATTTATTATTATTTATTTACTTACTTATTTAATGGCACTTATTTGGTTTTTCACAATGTATGCTTCATTTTTGGCTACCCGCAATGTTTGGGGCTATCTCGTTGTTATGATCAGTGACCTATGCACTTTGTAAAGCTCTCTCTTGGAAGTCACTTTGGATAAAAGCGTCTCCTAAATGAATAAATGTAATGTAAAAAATTAAGCAGTAATGCCAAAATGATGTTTAGATGCCTGACCAAGCTATATTTCTTTATTCCCGACTTTGGCTTGATATGAATAAATATGACATACATAACTACCCATTGTAGTTGCAAATCAGAGACATGCTCAAAACGTACATTGTTATTACATTAAGAGGTTAAGTATCTGAAACAGACATTTCTTCCAAACAAAGTTTGTGGTGTTGCATAACCTGAATTTCACAACATAGTTGCTCAATTGACCCCCCAGAACAGTGCAAATAACTGAGTTCAATGAACAGTATTTCTGCAAATTGGGGTTCTGGGGATAACTACAATAAAACACTTTATCCTGGACTACAAAGGTTACAGTCAGGTTGTTCCATTAGAGCACGGTGCGCAGCTTGGCACTATTCATTATCAACCAGTGCAGAAAACAATAATGTAATGCAAATGATAAAACACGTGGATAGCAAGCCAACTCTATTATTGATGTAGAGTTAGGTATTCCTCTTAGTGTGGATGAGGAAGTCTCTTTGTAGGTCTGAATCCAGGCTCCCAGCTCCTCCTCTGCTACCAGGGGGATCTGTCACCAAGGTCAGCTTGTTGAACACCCCGCGGCCAAAGTAGTCAGCCACTACAGAAAATCCATCATTGGAGCACCGCAACTGAAAGGACCAATGAGTAAGTTCAATCCAGTGCAGTAAAGTTCAGTCCAATTAATTCTAAAATGCATCAGTTTAAGCAGTAGACATTCATGAATTCATTGTTTACTTCAGTAGCCTACGTCTTTAATTTTAAACTCTACTCTATCTTGAACTGTATGACTATCACTATATGGTCCCCCCCCCCACCCCCCCAGCCAGTGTGTAACCTGAGCAGACGGCTTACTTGTCTAGAGAAGTGGTCGTGTAGGTCTCGTTTCTGGTCCTGGGCACGCAGCATGTCCATCACCTTACGGTTCTCTGGTGTGCAGGTGGGACACTCTGTGTCGCTCTCGGCGTAGCTGTCAAAGCAGTGCTGGTGGAATGAGTGGCTGCACAGGAAGTGGACGGAGGGCAGCTCCAGGGGACTGTTGCACATGCTGCACTTGGTCTTCTGGAAGATCTTTGCACTTTGAAGGAAGTGTGCGAGAGATCGGTAGATATTAAATACCGATTTGAATACAGTGTGTGGTCACACTGTCACTATCATGTTCAGTGTTGTGTGCTGTACTGTCTTTGCCATGTGGCCAGTTTGTCTTATCATGTATTGCCTTATATTTCTTATTGTGTGTCCTTTTTAGGGATGCACAATATTGGATTTTGGCCAATATTCGATATGCCGATATTTTCAAACTCATTTTGGCCGATGCCGATATATATACAAATTTTTCCCACTGATATATATACACTTTAATTTTACTGAAGAGAAATCCAAGTATCTCACCTTTACCTTATTACACTCAAAGTGTTATAGATAAGGCAACACACAAGACAAACAACATTTGATTCTACCATAAATGTATCATTTTACAAATGTAGACAGACATTTACCCCTGAAAAAATAGGTGAATTATATATTTTAAGAATAAATTATATGCCAGTGCCACATTTTATTTTTAAGTTCAGACTTCAAACTTCAGTCCTTAGGAGTAAAATAAATAGAAATAGAAAAAGATTAATCAATTATCTCTTGAACAGGTCTGCCAAATGCTTTCCTGACATAGTATTTGACATTGTACTGAAACTTACAGAGCACAAAAAAGCAGCTGTAGTCCAGACCTACACTTCAGTCCTTAGGACCCACTTTAAAGTATAATCAAACTTAAAACCAAGCTCCATATATTGTCTTGTGAGCCACAGACAGTCCTGTAACAAGTCAGTGACAAACAGTGTGCTATGTATTGCAAATACAAGGACATTTTATCCTTCACTTGAACGTTGTGCAAACCTTTTCAGTCCAACTAACTAGGGTGACAACTTCAGCTGATCAGTAGGCTTCTGGTTCAGCAAAAAAAAATCGTCTATCACATCAGAGGTATCTCCTCTGGAATAAAAAATAAAATAGCTGAACAGAAGCCTTACCGGTCAGGTGAAGTCTATCGTCTATCAATCTTTGTCTATCCACTGGGCAGTGAGGCTCAATATGCTAACAGGACTCACGCTTGATGTCCAAATATCCGGGGTAAAGCTTATGTGACTAGCGCCAGCGAGGAACTTTTCAATGTGACTGGCGACAACACTCTGGAGTTCAGGTAAGGCCACAGCAGAAAAGTAGCGCCGGCTAGGTACATCATTGGCCTGCTGAAGCCAACTTCTTCCACCACGCTGAACGGCTGGTTATTATGAGCAATACATTCAATGATTTAGCCGTTAAGCTCTTTTACCTTTGGTTGGTCGCTGCTGTATTTTCTAGTTTTTTCAAAGGACTGAAGTAGAGGCTGCTGATGGGTTTTTGTCTGCGTTTTTTCCTTGATGCTGTCTTGATGCTGCTCAGGATGACAGCTCTTAAGATGCGTAATCATATTTGTAGTGTAGAACGAGTGTTGTTTTATGCCTCCTCGCATCAGTTGTGCTTTACAAGTACTGCAAGTTGACTGCAAGTTTGTTATCTGTTTTACATTTCTCAAAATACCTCCACCCAGCCAACATGTTGGAAGTTTAAGTTGCTGGCGCTCATGCTACGTTCTCGGTCATCACGTGCGCATAGTAAACACGCCACCCTATTGGCAAGGCTCATCGGCAGGGATATTCATATCTACCGATGCCAATAATGCTCATTTTAAGCTTTTATCGTCCGATACTGATGTTGTGCCGATATCATTGTGCATCCCTAGTCCTTTTTATTGAATTCAATTAGTATTGGCTAGCTGTATCAGGAATTGGTCATTACCAAATAATAAAAGCAAAGTTTCTTCCTCTAAACTTTATCTTTCTAATTGCAAGTACAACACAAAGCTATAAATCCAGCGTTGGATCTAACAGGATGCTTGAGTCAAGAGGAGCCCTATTCTAAAGCAATTTGAACACTCATTCATTTACTTTAAGGAGTTACTGAATAATGTGAAGATGGCATGCTGCTAAGCTTCTGGAAGACAGCAGGAATGGACCGTGATGAGGATTACCTGCTCCTCAGCTCCTGGATCTCGGAGCGTAGGTGGGCCGTCTCCTCGCGGTACTGGCAGATCTTGCTTTCGTCGTCCTCAATTTGCTGGCTCTCCCTCTGCAGCTTGTTGATAAGGTAGTCTTTAATAACAGACAACGTGGCCGTAGAGTTGTGCGCCAGGGTCTGCACCACTGAGGTGACACAAACAGAAAATAAATCAAGGCATGAGTACTTCGAAAACCTTCTAGCCTCTTTGGTCAGAATTTTACATGGTCAGGCAGTCATTAGCAGCTTGTCAAAATATGTTTGAATTACACAATAGGTCCGAGCTTGCCATCTTAAACTAAACCAAACTGGTCAGAGAACAAGGTGGCCTCAAACTTACCCAGTAGCGGAGGCATCAGATTGTTCTGGTCGATGTGCTGCAGGACTTCGCTTATGTATTCCTTACAGTCCTCCTCTTTCCGGGCAAAGTAGCCCAGCGCCTGCTCCCACAAGCACACCTCCTGGTCACCGAAACGCTTGCAGGCCTCCACCACTTTACTGTACTCCTCATTCTGCATGTGGTAGTGCATGATCTGCTGATAGCTGCAGATAATTATTGACACAATTAATTAATCTGAAGGTGTGTTGTTAACAATGTCAGGGGAATTTTTCTAATTAGCATATTACAAATTAAACCTTTCATCAAACTTATGAATCAAAACCTGATATGTAATTTGACTACATATAGGTGCACAGAGACTCACAGTTTGCCTTTTTCATAGAGGTAAAGGACCCCTTCTTTGAAGTTGTGCATCTGACATAGTACCAAAGCCTTGTCAAACACAGTGTTGTCACTCCTCAGCAAAGACAGAGCTGCCCCCTGGAGAACTTTCTTCCTCTGCTGGACAAGACAAAAACATCAGCGCAAACAAAAACAGCTCCAAAAAAGCTAAATATGGCAAGAAATACAAAACTCAGCATATGAAAAGGTGTGAGTTCTAGAGGTGAGGCAAGTGTAAGTAGTGTAATGTATGTTCAAGAGAGTGGTGTGTCAGAGTAAAGACGGTGGCTCAGATGGCTGAGCTGTTAGGGAATCTGGCTATTTATCAGAAGGTTTCCGGTGCGATTCCGGCCGTGCATATGACGTTGTGTCCTTGGGCAAGGAACTTCACCCTACTTGCCTTGGGGAAATGTCCCTGTAATTACTGTACGTTGCTCTGGATAAGAGTGTCTGCTAAATGTAAATGGTGCAGTAACCTCAGGGTCCTGTTCATGAGCCCAGTCTTGCAGTCGAAGCTCCAGCAGGGTGTCGTACACGCCTTGAGTAGAGAAAGGTTCCACCTTTATCATGTGTTCCAAGAAGGCCCTCAGCTCTCGTGGGTTGTTGGCAAATATTGGGATGAACTCTTCAGAGTTGGCCTATGAGACAGGCATAACAAATATGTAGACCTTTCATTTAGGAAATATAAGGACCTTATAAGTGTCATCAACGACCACTATTGCTTTGGTTTTTCATTACCTGCTTTGATATACCCATGTTAAACCTGAGCTATGATGAGTTTATTCTTGCACGGTCCCAGAACCAAAATGATGTAATATTGTACTTGTTGTTTCATATTATTATTATATTGTATTATTAGTTAAGAACTGGTCCTTCTGGTCCTTGATTACTTGCTCTACTTACTATATGCAAGCTTTCTGTATGTCGCTTTGGGCAAAGGTCTGCTAAATGAATACAAATGTCAAATGTCATCATTTGCACTTTTACAGACCTTGTTGGTTAGGCTTCTATCCAGGCTGTCCACATCAGTGGAGTCACTGTTTGGCAGGTAGTTGGTGCATAGACCCTTTAGCAAGAGTGTGGTGTCCTCAGGAACATGGTGCATCAAAGTCTTTCCATAGCGCTTCATGTTGCTCTCTGCCTGCTCAAAGGGCAGCCGACCAATGTATCGCAGAGCTTCTTGGTAGTTCTGAAGCATTGAGATGGAACATTAGGAATTGATATGGTAGCCATTTGGCCACCACTATTAAGAAAAGCGTGATATGATGCATTAAACAATGCTAATCAAGCGCAATCTTGACAGTTTTAGTCACAATGACAAGTGCAATAGTATGAATAGTATGAATCAAGATTTAGAACAGTGAGGCTATTTAATTTAAAAAAACGATCTGGTTATGAGGAGACATGGTATGGATCTGAACACAAAATTGTTTCTCGACAAGCTAAAGTTATTTACCTTGAGGTCTTCCAGCTGGATCTTCAGGTACCATTCGTGGTGCATGTGTCTCTCAGCCAGGAAGACAGCGTGGTGGTGGTATCCAGCCTGGCGCAGCACCTTGATGGCAATCTCTACATCAAAGTGGACTTCACTATCACTGCTCTGTCGGGTACAAGACACCAAAAACACATGTTGTCAGTCTAAGCCTTAAACAAAACACAATACAGTACGCATAACATTATTTTATACCGTATTTCTTCGAACAAACGCTGCAGCGTTTATTACACAATGATAATTTTTGCTTGGGCGTTTATTCGAGGGCGGCGTTTAATTAGTAAGGGATTTTTCGAAAATTGCAGCAGCAGTGCGGCCATAGACAAACAAAGAATAGACAAAAAGGTCAAACACAAAGCCTAGTATAACATTGAAGCCGCGCTTGTGTCTACATAGTGTAGAAATCTGAAGCAGCATGCCGAAACTTCAGCTTTCAAACAGAAAGCTATGCAGAAAGCACTCACCAACAGCAACAGATCTGTAGCACGCGAACTTGGGGTTGATGAAAGGCGAATTCTCCATTGGTGAAGTCAGCTACCTCGCTGTATTGTAGGCTACATGTAATTGTCGCAATTACATTATTGTAATGTATAACTTGTTTTCAACCAATGTCATAATTTAGAATTATATAATTGCATTCAGTATTATTAAGTGACTTTATTTGGTAAGAGTACAGTGCCTTTATTTTGAAGGCCTTTTGGAACGCTCGTGAGTGAGAGTCGACAAGCTAACAGCAAGCGAAGCACGGACCATTTAATGCTCCGATAAAAGTTTAAGGTTGTTATCGGATTTTAGCGATCTAAGGAAACGTCTATTGTACAGCATGCAGCAACGAGGTATGTTGTTTTGTGTCTGTATTTTACTTTGGTGAACGTTATTCACTGTATGTTAATATTAAGCTAATGTGGTCTTTATTTTCTCGTTATAGGCCCTACTGTGGGTTCACGGTGGATTTGGAAATTAAGCTTCAAGCCTGTAGCAAGAAAGCCACTTGTGTCTGCCAGTGCTTCGAGGGAATTATAATACACTTATGATTTATATTTATGATGATTTTTTTTTGGTGCGGCGTTTAATCGAGGGCGGCGTTTCTTCGAGGGTGGAATTTGTTACACAATGTTCATTTTTGGTGGAGCATTTATTCGAGGGCGGCGTTTATTCGAGGGTGGCGTTTGTTACACAATGTTCATTTTTGGTGCAGCATTTATTCGAGGGCGGCGTTTATTCGAGGGTGGCGTTTAATCGAAGAAATATGGTATTTCCATATGGGGGAAAAGCCATGCTAACCTTAATAAACTCTTCCAGCTTGGAGCTGTCCTTCAGCTTGGTGTAACAGTTCAGCAGCAAGGTGGTGTGGTCTGCGTTGGCCAGGGACAGCCTGTGAAGCGCCTGAAGGTAGGCTGTCAAATTATGGATCCTCTGGGCATCTAGGAACTTCCTAATTACGTACGAGGGCTCCAATTTCCCAATGGTGCTTAAGGAAAGATGCAATGTAAATACTGAGATACAATCTCCAGTTTAATAATCTCCAGGTTATTAAAGAGTTATTATGTCAAGATGATTTGGCCCCACCAATAAAATAATTGGGCAACACTTAACATCAAAGTTACATGTAAGTACATACCTATAGTAACACTGTTGGTACACAGAAAATGCTTCATTACGCACTTAATTAAACCCGCTTAATTATGGTTTACCAGTACAAGTTATTACACAAGTAAAACTTGCATGGTAATTCTTGGGGTTTCCACTGGGTAAGTGGATGCTAACACAAATCTTGTTTTGGTAACGTAATCTTCACCTGCCCCTTCACAACATCCACCTACCCTTTATACCCCTCCCTCATTCTGTGCCTTCTAACACTTTTTACTTGGTATTAGGAAATGTCTTGTCTTATCTGTTGTGCCTGTGCACTTTATATGTTTCACCGTGGGAGAGTGGGAAACGTCCTATCGATTCCTTTGTATGTCTTGACATGTGAAGAAATTGACAATAAAGATACTACTACTACTACTACTTTAACAATCTATACCAATAACACTAAATACAATTGAACTTTATAGAAATTACTATCTAAATACATTGTTTTACTATATGTGCTGCTATGCATACATGCACTTAACTTGAACATAATGTGTATCAATTGACGGGGTGCTGACTGGTTTCCATGTGCCTTACCGGATGTACTGCTGTATAGCTCCGTCGTGGTCTCCTTTGTTGTAGAGGTGGTCACCATACTGTCTGAAGATCTCTGACAAGCCGTCACTGTCTAGGTGTTGGCTTTTAGCCAGGTTGATGGCCATGACAAATAGGTTCTTCTTAAAGAGCATCTAGACACAGAGAGATTGATTAAGAGCCTTGCTCTGGGGGAAAGGGGTTGAAATAAACAATTGTACCATCTTTGGAGCTCACCTCTAGTTTAGTTTGAGTATCTTTCTCCTGCAGCACAAACATCTTGCCGTCTCTAGTCAGGATATAAAAAGAACCCCACTCTGCCAGCACATCGATGATGTCGTCAAAAGAAGCACTGTAAGCAATGAACTTGTTGTCTAGGTCGTAAATGCTCAGGATTTGTTTCTCAGATGGAGATGTCTCTCTGCTCCCAAATCCAGGCCTGAAAACATGTCACCACAACAGATCACGAAAACTCATTAAAGGCAGTTAATTCATATAGAAGGGGAGTTTGTGTTTTGATAATTGATAGCTTCTCGCCAGACAGGCTTAAAGCAAATGCTCTTAATTGAAATCTATTGTAGAGGTTCAGCTGTGCAAGCACACATTAGAATTCTCCTCACTTGTTGGGTGACTTGGTGTCTCTGGTGAGTAGTAGGAGGTAGCCTCTGTGCCAGTGGGCCATGATCTTGTGGCCGTCAAAAGCAAAGCAGGGCCCTCTCTCATCAGGCTGGTACAGGTACACACACTCATCACCTGCTACTATAAACTGTGAGTCCTGGGAGGGGTCGGTGAGGGAGGAGCAACGCAATGCACAGCCATGTGTATCCAGCTCTAATTTCGGGTACTCCTTGACCGACAGAGTGTAGCACTGAGCAGAGAAATGTAAAATCACAAAAATAAGCTGGAATTTATGAAGGTAAGGACTTGAATTCAAATGGAATTTTACAAAACCACTCAAAAGTTATGGAGAAAACTTACATGAACTTTTTCCAAAGTGGCCACAAACAGGTTAGTCACCTTGCTTGCTTGACGGAAAGCTAGGCCTGTAATGGGACAGGTGCCCTCGTGCAGAGTTAAGGTTTTACTATGCCTGTCCCTGGTAATGTCACCCTTGGTCAACACCACACTTCCATCCGTGAATCCTGGAAGCACATGGTTTGCAGTCATCCATTTATGACAAGGAGCAAATGTGTCTAAGCTAAAGGAATACTGTCTTATGAGGAACTATTGAAATGCTGCTTACCAATGGCCATGAAGTTGAGGTTCTCATGTACACTTAAACAAGAAACTTCTGTTGGCTTGTTCCCAGGAATAGCTGGAAATATTCTGGTACACAAAGGATTCCCGCTGTCTCGCTTGTCCAGGTTCCATACTTTGACCTGTAAAACAAATACTCTTTATTCTGATTCTTTTTTGGACCACTGAAACAAAGAGTCTAAGAAGAGCTGCTAATGCTATTCAAGCAGTATTTTGTGGTTATCAAAATAATGTATTGACACTTGCCAATGGGTTTATTCCTGGCTCATCCTGCCCAACTGAGACTAGAATGCTGTGCTGCTTAAGCTGATAAAGGTGTGTCACTCGGAGTTTATATGCCTGGAAGGAAGTCAACTGCAGGGAGCGTGTCAAAAACCAGATCTGACCATCCATATGTAATAATTTCAGGGTCACGGCTCAAATAACAGTGAATAAGGTGATACAGTACTAACACAATCCTTTGATTTACATTATAAAGAGTTATGCCATAGGTACAACGACAGAAACATTGTAACAACTCATTGCTTTTCAAAACATCTGCGTCTTTTTCGACCCTTGGCAACTCAGAAATATATGGTTTCTAATCACATAAAAATGTAGGCTAAACAGATTAAGTTTATATCACGTAGGGTTAGGCTACATGTTGACACTATCCGTATCTGAAAATTACGCTATATTGTGCGGTCACCGTAGTGGGGGACGTTTGATGGCAAACAAAATATTATATTGCACGAGGATCGACATTTCTAACCAGCCGAAGGCATTTTTAAGCAAGTCATCTGATTTGGCTAACCAAAACAACTAGCAGTTAGCTGACTACCTCTAGTTCTACTTGAGCGAAATGTATAGCGATACTGACAACGTTTGCTTTGAAAGGATATCTCCAATAACAATGTGTCCTCTGCCCGAATCACACGCCGAGATTCCAACGGGGAGTACGAAGTTTTTCCCATTATCTCCAGCATCTTTTACTGTCTCTTTATCAAAAAAGACAAATCGCCTCCACTGTAAAAATGCTGCCATTTCTTGCTAACAATGCTAGGTCGCGGAGGAAGTCATGTGATAATCACGTGATAATCACACAAGGAAGCCTCCTCGACCAATTCTTTAAAATGCGAACATCTAAATGCGTAAATCTATATTATTAGTTATCCACATACGTATGGTATTCCGGGTATATGAGAAAGAAAGGGACACTTTGTAACTTTTAATTAGGAAAAGGCAATGTTAATACGAAATGAAATTCGTATGAGATGAGATTAAAGAAGGTACATAATATTGTATGATCAACATGACTCCAACGAGTATTAAAACAAATGTCTACAAATGTGGGGATTTGTTTCATGTCGTCATACAATTTACGCCTATTCATTGAACGTGGACCTATGACATGAGCAATCCTTCATTTGCACTTAGCACTTTTCACGTGGACCTATCACCAACCGGTGCGTGCGGTAAAAAAGGCGGGTTATGCGGGGTTGAGGGTCATCGCTGCACTCGCGGTACAACGGATAGTGTGGATCCAATGAGATCACGCCGCGTTCTGGGCCCTATGGTGAGAGCAAGCCGGTGATAACAAGGGAAATCCAAAACCTTTATTAGTGCGACTCTGACCCGATTTCTGGATCGAGCGAAAATAGTGAACTGTACCACGCAGACCAGTCAATCAAGAATAGCTGCAACTACTGAATGTTATTCTCATTTTAATCACGTGTAAAATAGGTAGCTAGCCAGCTAACCGCTCAATTTACTGAGCTGGCTGAATGGTAAGTTGAGTTCTGTCATGCCTTTATCATCATTGCATTTGTTAGTAGCTACATTTCCTTGATTCAGGCTTGTTTTTTATGTATTTATCTCGAACGGTAGAGCGAGCCAGGTTGTCATTACAAGTTATCTAGTTTCATACAAGATCAGTGTAGATGGCAACTGTTTTGGCATTTGCATGACTGACTTTAAAGTGATGTTTTTAGGCCAGTGTTGGCTTTATAAAAACGTGTTCTTCCAACATGATGTACCTCTACTGACTTTTAGACAGAAGTAGGGTATCTAGTGATGCTGTCGCATCACCTATGCTTCAATAATGTTAACATGCATACGTCATTGGCTCTAGACGTTTCTACACTAGTATCGTGCCCTTTGTTGTATTGCAATAGGCATGCTATAGGGCCAAGTTATCCTACCAACTTATTCATATAGGTTTATTTGCCAATGAAAATGTATTAGTAACGTTTGTCGTCTGTCATGTCATCATGATTACTCCCCAATGACCCATCAGCTATCCTGCCGGCTAGGACAAATTACGTTAGCTACAACAGCTGCATTAATGGCACGTGTGTGGCTTCCGTACAATCTGGTGGGCGGGATCAGGCCAAATGAGATCTATTGCACGTTACCTATTATAGGACACTACCTAAGCACCTGAAGAACATCAGCACACTGTCACCCCCTAGAGTCGAAGATGTTGGTAACAATGTCAATTATACTATCTCAATAAAGGATCTCACATGCTCTTTGATGTGGAATCGTTTCTCAACCCTCTATCAAAAACACTCAAAAGGATGGAAACGTCTAGGTATTGTATGCATCTTCAATTCCGTCAGGGATTGCCGTTTTGGAGCATTCAATGTTGTGCTTAATTTTTTTACAGGTAAAAATGGGGAGGATGATGACAGTATGTGCTCTCATGTGCCTTGTTTTGGCATTGCTGCCTTCTCACACAGGTATGACAAGTATATTATAATTAAAAACAATTTACAACACATTTTACTTATCTTTATTGACTGACTTGAGCTGGTATCCCATGTTACAATATGTATACATAATGCAATAAATATTGTGACTAATCATGTTAACTTTTTACACTACATTTAACAATTCATAATTATAATTTGCATTGTTTCTTGTACATGTGCAACTCGAAGACATTTTTATTATCTCTTATTATTCCTCTAATAGCATATCTTTCGTTGTAACTTATTTCCAGTCTCTGTAGCAGTCATGTCGGTCGACTTGGGTAGTGAATGGATGAAAATAGCAATAGTTAAACCTGGCGTGCCAATGGAAATTGCTTTGAACAAGTGAGTGTGTTACCATATTAAGATGTCATGAAATAAGGGTCTGTGCAAGTAGCAAGTGTTTTTTCCTTTTCAGCATACTTGCTGATAGTTTATTCAAATATTGACTTGCTGGTATGCTAATGTAGCCTAATTTGTGATACTCAAGATTTTTTTCTTTGCTAAATCATCTTGGACAACTCAATTGATTTAAATGGTCTCTTTTCCCTTGATTCTAAGGGAATCGAGAAGAAAAACTCCAGTTGCTGTGTGTTTGAAAGAGAATGAGCGACTTTTTGGAGATGGTGCATTAGGAATGGTAAAATATTTTATTTAAACAATTTTGGAAAACTAGATTCAAAACTTTTTTTAAATTAAATGTGTGCTTCAGTCAAAGTATTACACTTTAAGCTTAGGTCTGTAATACTTTTTCCACTTAAGTCTGACATAAAAGTATACATCTGTAACCAAATATTCTTTCTCTTCTCTCCAGTCTGTGAAGAACCCCAAGTTTGTTTACAGGCATCTTCAGTCCCTGCTAGGTAAGAAGCATGACAACCTCCAGGTGGCGCTCTACCAGAAACGTTTTCCGGAGCATCAACTGCTAAAAGAAGAGAACCGGGGCACCGTTTACTTTCGAAAACTTGGAGTAAGTTTTATCTGACCACTTTCACTTGGCTCAATTTCAATTAGCAGTTTCCGTTTTCTATCAAATAAAAAAACTATTGAAAAGACAGGACTGCATGACTTTGACATGCATCAATGTAAAGTATATGGGCTCATTTGAATGATTAAGAGAAGAAATGGTGCTTGATGGCTGAAAAGGATCATATGGAATGTGATTTATAGTTGGACAGTTTACAAGGCTTCAGTAATGTTAACTTGCTTTTATGTGGTTTCTGTCCCACAGAGTGCAGTACACACCAGAGGAGCTGCTGGGGATGGTTTTGAACTATTCATCTAGCTTGGCTCAGGAATATGCTGGTTGGTTTGTTTTGACAGAATGCTGTTGTGAGTAGAAACCCTTGTATGCAGAAGTAGGACAACCACACTGACAATTTTTTTGTTTTTTGTTGAATTTGTCTCTTCACAGAGCAGCCCATTAAAGATGCAGTTATCACTGTTCCAGCCTTTTTCAATCAGGCAGAGCGTCGGGCCGTCTTGCAGGCCGCCCAGATGGCAGGGCTGAAGGTCCTTCAGCTCATTAACGACAACACAGCCGTGGCCCTGAACTATGGAGTGTTCCGGAGGAAAGACATCAACAGCACAGCACAGGTGCACTACCTTCTCTAACAAACTTGCATGGGCAAATAAAAGTTTCACTGCCAAATTCCAGTTGACCCAAGAGTCTCCCTCTATTTCTCCTTCTAGAATGTGATGTTCTTTGACATGGGCTCTGGCAGCACAGTGGCCACCATTGTCACCTACCAGACAGTAAAGACCAAAGAGGCAGGCGTTCAGCCACAGCTGCAGATCCGAGGTGTAGGGTAAGTCCAGACAGTCTGTAGGTGGGCCAACACGGTTACAATATGTTCTCAACAAACCAATTATGCACTCACCTGAGCAACCCCCTACACCTACTCAGACCAACAAAAAAAGCATATATCATATGGTTTTTATGTAATCAATTTTAGGGATTCACCGATAGGAACATTCTGGCTGATACCGATAACTTTAGATTTGGAAGCCGATAACCGATATATGCCGATAAATACAAAGCCTGAGTCTGATTACAGAAACAAAAGGCAAACAAATAGTGGCTTTTATTAAAACCTTAAATGCACAAAACATCTACACGTGCTGGTCATATAATTAGAATATCATCAAAAAGTTGATTTATTTCACTAATTCCATTCAAAAAGTGTATATTATATTCATTCATTACACACAGACTGATATATTTCAAATGTTTATTTCTTTTAATTTTGATGATTATAACTGACAACTAAGGAAAATCGCATCTTCCTCTTTACAATACCCCATAGATTTTCAATGGGGTTAAGGTCAGGCGAGTTTGCTGGCCAATTAAGAACAGGGATACCTTGGTCCTTAAACCAGTTTGGCACTGTGTGCAGGTGCCAAGTCCTGTTGGAAATTGAAATCTGCATTATAAATTGATAATATTCTAATTATATGACCAGCACCTGTAGATCTTTTTTTACCAAAATAAACAGATTTCTTACATTTTACAATTATACAGTCCTATGGCCGACTTGCTTTTATATAAATAAAATATATTGCCTAAAAGAATAAAACTTGGTTCAACGGGCGGAAATAATCCATAAATTATTGCCTTTAATTTATCAACCACATTTTCTTATCGGGCCGATAAACAACAACGCTAAAAATAAACATTTATCGTCTGAAACTGATCTGGCCGCCAATTATATTGTGCATCCCTAAACATTTCTGCATTGTAGTGACAACCTTACCCATGAACAAAAAAATTGTCCAGCGTAATCTTGCAGAACTGTTGCCTCCTTTCTGTTTATGCACCCACCCAGCCTAGCTTTGGTGTCATCCCCAGGTTTGACCGCTCACTGGGGGGCTTTGAGATGGAGCTGAGGCTTAGGGACCACCTGGCCAAGCTGTTCAACGAGCAGAAGAAGAGCAAGAAGGACGTACGAGAGAACCACCGCGCCATGGCCAAGCTCCTTAAGGAGGCTCAGAGGCTGAAGACGGTGCTTAGTGCCAATGCTGCATTTATGGCCCAGGTGAATTGTTGCGTGATGTCTGGTGTTAACCTCTCCCCTCTTGAGCCTCCATCCCTTTATCCTGCCTTTCAGCTTTCCTCCTTTATTCCTCTGCTATTTGGTGCTCTGTAATTTTTCAGGAAAGGCTTACAGTGAATGGCAGGCATTTTGCATTCGATTCCCATATGGACATTGATGTTTTCAACACAACTGGATCTGCTGCTATGATATTTTACAATGAAACTTGGATTGTGATGTATGGGATAAATACTTTTTTGTGTGGCTGAGTATTGGAATAAAAGAAGCCCTTCTAGGGGCTGGCAGGATTTAGGTAAGGTACGGCACGTTTTGATACCACAATACCTGTCTTCCACTCTCCTCCCATGCAAGCATTTTGCTTAAAGTGCTGCTGCAGTGAACCGACTAAGCTCCAGCTAATGGGCTCTTTATCTAACAGCCAGGTGGTGGCACTGAAGAGAACACTCATTACTGAAGTGGCTCAGTTTGGGTCAGCAGTAGTCATAGGTAGCTGGATGTTAAATGGTTTTTGGAGTAGCGAATGTAGACAGACTGAGTGGGGTGATGGTCAAGAAGAAGGAGCAGAGCTTTTGTACACCAAACCTTTCCCAAATAAGGGCAGAGTGCACATGGTACATTCTCGGTTGGGAAAGGTTAAGTGCATACTATATTTTTCCTAAAGAAACAGCAGTTTTTTTATACAAACACAAATTTGTATTTATTTTGATTATTATAACTGACAACTAAGGAAAATCCCACCCCCCCCATCTTCCTCTTAACAATACCCCATAGATTTTCGATGGGGTTAAGGTCAGGCGAGTTTGCTGGCCAATTAAGAACAGGGATACCATGGTCCTTAAACCAGGTACTGGTTGCTTTGGCAATGTGTGCAGGTGCCAAGTCCTGAAATCTGCATTATAAATTGAGAATATTCAAATTTTATGACCAGCACCTGTACTCATTACTGTATGCTTAGGAGACATTTGGTGAAGAGTTGTGTGGTTTTCTCAAGCTGTCTGTGTCCTTTGCCTACTCATCGCTCCTTTATGCATGTTTCAGGTGGAAGGGCTGATGGATGACATCGACTTCAAGTCTAAGGTCACCCGCGTGGAGTTTGAAGCCCTGTGCACTGACCTGTTTGAAAGAGTGCCCCACACTGTCCAGGAGGCTCTCAGCTCTGCCGAAATGTCCTTGGTCAGTCAACTCTCCATCCTAGCTGTCCTTGCTAGCTACCATTTGATTAAATCTGAGCAAGTTGTCACCAGATCAACAGTTAAGTGAATGAGGCTTATTGCGTGCCTTCCTGACCCAACAGGATGAGATTGAGCAGGTCATCCTTGTAGGTGGAGCCACCAGAGTGCCCAAAATTCAGGAGGTCCTCCTCAAAGCTGTGGGCAAGTAAGTGTTGATCAATATGCCATAATGGCAGAAGGGTACAGATGTTGACTGTGCATAGAGAGAAGTTGTGTGAATCCAATCATCTAGTCTAGTCACACTTTGGGCTTTGCACATTGAATGTAGGAACTGCATATATTGTATTTCATGAACTTGAGGCTTGTTTTTTCTGTATATTTTAATGTATTTGTATTATTGACCAGAAATGCTGACATGGGATTTGACATTTAAGCAGTTGAGTAAAGGGCTCGGTGGTCACAACCACACTGGCCTGTTTTCCCTCGTATGGTTTTGTGCTTACTGTGTGTTTTGACTTCTCTCAGAGAAGAACTGGGGAAGAACATCAACGCTGATGAGGCAGCAGCCATGGGGGCTGTCTACCAGGCGGCTGCTCTCAGCAAGGCCTTCAAGGTCAAACCCTTCCTCGTTCGAGATGTCGCAGTGTTCCCGATTCAGGTAGTTCCTCTTGTTTCACCATATTACATCAAACTATCTGCCACTGTGTACCACAGTGCATTTCAATCATGCAACAGATTTTAAAAGCATAAGCTGTTTGGATTCACACAAACTTGGCAACATCTGTCTGTCTCTCAAGGTGGAGTTTACTCGCGAGTCAGAAGAGGAGGACGGAAGCAAGAGCCTGAAGCACAACAAGCGTATCCTGTTCCAGCGGATGGCACCCTACCCCCAGCGCAAGGTCATCACCTTCAACCGCTACACCGATGATTTTGCCTTCTACATCAACTATGGAGACCTAAGCTTCCTGGGGCCAGAAGATCTCAGGTACATGAAGATCTAAACTGAGTGATGTTTTGACTGAACAATATGCACATTTGCTGTTCACACATTAAATTAACTCTATTTTAGTACTAGTCAGCTTCCATAGCTATTTATTTATATTAATGCCTCTTATCATTCAAATATAAAAAAACATCAAACAACCTCCATCTTGTCAATGTTCATGCAGCGTGTTTGGTTCTCTGAACCTGACCACAGTGAAGCTGTCTGGGGTGGGCAGCAGCTTCCTCAAACATGGTGATGCAGAGTCCAAGGGCATCAAGGCCCACTTCAACATGGATGAGAGTGGAGTCCTTCTGCTAGACCGGGTCAGGTGTAGCTTAGTAACTGAAACATTTTGACATTACCACACAGGCGCCTTTTCATTAATAACACAAATAAGGATCTTCTCCTTTTGGGGTTTGGACATTTATGAAGTTTTGGTTGCTGTTTTAGGTTGAGTCTGTGTTTGAGACTATTATGGAGGAGAAAGAAGAGGAATCAACACTGACAAGTAAGTTTGGTGCTTTTGTAAAACGCAAAATAACGATGAAAATGGCCTCTCTTCATTTGATTCTATTTATAACTGCTCTCCCTTGTTTATTTGTTTCCAGAACTGGGAAATACCATATCTAGCCTTTTTGGAGGGGGGACGTCAGAACCAAATGCAAATATGACCGAGCCAGTTCAAGTAAACCTTTTACTTTCTCAATTTCTAATGCCTTCTTCTGTAATGTGCATGTGCCAGCAGGATCTCACCATTACTTGCAGAATTCCCTACCATCAGGCAAATAAAATGTTCCAATTTCTCTGGTCTTTCTGTACGGCAATATATATTTCTCCATCTCTAGGACGAGGAGGAGGTGCCTCCAGAGCCTGGGAAGGAGCAGGAGGAGCAGGGCGAGAAGAAGGAGGAGGCTGGTCAGGAGGAGAACCAGGAGGTCAAACGGGAGGCTGAGGATCAACCTTCAGATGCACCGGACACAGACAAGGAGAAGGCTGAAGGACACGGAGCCAATGGGAAATCTGAAGATCCTCAGGTGAGAGTCTTGTTATCCAAAATCATGCATAAAGTATGAAGGAGGTGGGGGGTGGCGTTTGCTCCCAGAAAGCACATGGAATGACACTAATTAAATCCCTTAAAGCAGGATGAAAAGGAAGGTGGCAAAACAGAAACCAAGGAAGATGAGAAAACTGCAGAGGAAGAGTCGGCTGAGAAGAAAGTCAAGTCCCAGAAGAAGGCCAAGATCTCTGAAGAAATTACTGTAGAACTGGTGGTCAACGATATCGTCAACCCTACCCTCGACCAAATCGAGACCACCAAGAAAAAGTATGCTGCTTGCAATCTCATTTATGAAGGAAAAATATTTCTTCCATTGCGCTAGGATTGCTCAAACTCTATGATCTGAGCTGTGTTTTTGTTATTTTGGTTATGGAAGTTTGAGAATTTTAAGATGTTCTGTTCCCTTTCAAGGTTACAAGACCTTACTGACAGAGACATGGAGAAACATGAGAGAGAGAAGACACTAAACAGTCTGGAGGCTTTCATCTTTGAGACGCAGGTAAAGATCCTTTTTAAAAGTTTCTTGTTGACCTCACTGTCATCTGAAATGGAAAATACTTAAATTAGAATCAATTTTTAAAAAAAGGAACCAACTGATCAAGTCCTAGGGTTGAGGGGTATGGTAGTGTTTAAATTGGTCTATATGGGGTGCCCCGATAGTGTGTGACTTGTACCACACCTGTAGGACAAGCTATACCAGGACGAGTTCCAGGCGGTGGTGTCTGAGGAGGAGAAGGAGGAGATTTCAGCCAAGCTGAGTCAGGCCTCTGAGTGGATGGATGAAAATGGCTATTCGGCTGTTACCAAAGAACTGAGGGAGAAACTATCAGAGTTGAAGAAGCTGTGCAAGGCCTTGTTCTTCAGGGTGGAGGAACACAGAAAGTGGCCTGACCGACTGGCTGCCCTGGAGAGAATGCTCAACACCTCTTCCTACTTCCTCAGGTGAGGGACCCGGTAGTTGCCATCATTTTGATCTCACCAGGGTTTGAACAAGGCAATGGAATACTCTAATGCAGGGGTCCCCAAACGCCCTGATAATCTTTCCTTTCTTTAATGTGGGGCCGGGTCGGCAAGGCCGTAACCATGGAGTCAACATTAGGAGGGAGGAAATCTGCTGGGGAGTCTGAGGGTCCCGCCCTGAGAACTTTATTTATTTAGATTCTTTGTTATTTGGTTGCCTGTCGTAGTGTAGCATATTTATATGTTTATATCAATATATTGGGGGGGGACATTTTGACCATATTTGAATATTGGGTGTGCACCGTACATCCTTACATATCAAGCGATATATAGCCTATTAAAGGATCATTATTACTATCGTAATGAGCTTTTTTCATATTCATTGCTATTGAAAAAAACACTTACTTATGCATATTATTCAGTGTACATCTTATTTACATTTTTAATTTGATATAAAAACAAATTAGACTGGCATTGTTCAGAGGGCTAGTCCAAATGCGTTGGCGGGCCGTATTCGGCCCGCGGGACGTAGTTTGGGGAACCCCTGCTCTAATGTATTGCTAGTTTTGATGAATTGTATATGCTCATGTTTGACATGATAAATTATATTTTTAGGAGCGCAAAACTCATTCCTGAGGATGACCAGATCTTCAATGAAGTTGAGCTGAAGACTTTGGAGAAAGTCATCAACGAGACCACAGTACAGTAATTCTTTGTGTGGCTTATTGTCTTTCTGTACAAGTGGTGTGCATTGTTATTCAACCTTTGAAACAGAAACCCAGCTATTTTAATCCCTTCTTCCTCACAGACATGGAAGAATGACACGGTGGCGGAGCAAGACAAGCGTTCTCCCACAGAAAGGCCTGTCCTGTTGTCCAAAGACATCGAGTCCAAATTGGCCTTGCTGGACCGCGAGGTCAACTATCTGCTCAACAAGGCCAAGTTTGCTAAGCCCAAGGCCAAGCCTAAACCCAAGAACGGCACCAATTCAGAGGGCTCCAAAGCTAACGGTACTGCAGAAGAGAAAGTAATTCCTCAAACGGAGGAGAGCACAAAAGGTGCGTGGGGGGAGGGTGAAACACAAGTTCTGTGCATTTTTCAGAGTTATGTATGTGCTAATTGTAAACTTCACTTTTTGTGTATTTAATTATTTTTATTTTTTAAAGTGATTGACTATATTGAAATTATCCATCTGACATCCAACAGAAAGTGTTGTGCCACCGGTTGAGGAGACACCCACCGAAGAGACTATTGGACAGGATGCAGAGCCAACCACACAAGCACAGACTTTGGATGAAACGAGTACAGGTACATCTGCCATAGCAACAGGTTTTGCCATAGGAACTGTTTGTATATGTGCACTGCTGTATAGTTTTACGATAGCTCAACAGCAGTGTGCAGAGGTTGGAAAGGACCATTTTTTTGTAGTTGTGATGTATCGTTTAGCCTTTTGTTTTAAATCTATCCAAATGTATTTCCAGCTAAACAAGTATATATTTTTTTATTTCAATTCACAGAAACACCTGAGAAAAAACTACCTGAAAACCACATAGAGGATGAATTATAACAGCTTGAAACGAAGGAATCATTTTGTTGTATTTATTGACAATGTTAAGTTGTTACGTTTCTTCTGTTTTGATTTCGTTTTGCCCCTCCAAAAAATTGTAATAATAACTTAGAAGTGGGAATGTATTGGCTTCGAGACATTTTGACCAGTCTTACACTTGTTATCACCCCCACCACCTCCTCCTGTTTCATGGTTTTTTGCTTCCCTTGTCTGTGATGCTGTGCTGCAGTGCACTTACAAACCCTGGAAAACCAGCAAATGAAATCAACCCCAATAGCTCCTTTTTTTGTGAGTCACACCATTGTCTGAAACTTTGGAGAAAAACTAAGGAATTTCAAATACTGTTTACTGCTAATTTATTATCATGCATTGTCATACTGCAACATATGTTTGTCCAATACAGCTGCATCTTGCATACTGTGTAAAAAAGGACCAACTCAAACTGAAGTGTAGCAGTGTGTTTAATATTCTGGTCAAAAAGGGTTGTTTTCATGTGCTGTTCTCTTCAAAAGTGTCTGGTTCACAAAGGGCAAATGGCTGTTGTGCAGTTTTGTATAATTTCAAAGCCACTTTGTATATCTTGAAGTGATAATGATGCTGGTTTGTCATAAGAAAGATCCTACAGAATGCCTTGAGGTTTAAAAAAATGTAATGGATGCTACGGGTTTTTTCTAAAAGGAAGAAATGACCAAATCTCTCTAAATTGGATATAAAGTGACAAGGTTTGACCATGAAAATAAAATTGATACTGACAAGTTATTGCTTATCCAATTGGAATGTACCACTGAATTGGAATGAGCTTAGCTATGACAAACCCACCCTCAACTCCTTGTTGCCTATAATTTTTCTGTCTTTCCCTCCTGATACCGTTTTTAAATATTTTCCCTAGTTCAATTACCAATTTTGAGTTGAAAGATTTTCCGTTTGAACCTTTAGGACTGCTGTACTGACATAACCATATGGTTATCATGCCTCATGAGCTGCTTGGCCTAAGAAGTGCAGTTTTGTTTTGTTTTTGCTTTCTACTTTTGGCCTATCTTTGCCCTTAGGACAGATCATCAGAGGTTGAATCCTTGGATCTTGACCCTTTATACAAATGAAAGGAAATGTATTACTGACTTGGATCAGTATGCATGTTCTAGGTTGTTTACACTAACAATTTGACAAATTAGACCAAAACACTGAAACCACCATTTATACTACCATAATTATACACATCCTACAGAATATAGCAATCTGGAATGTCCCCAGTAAATATTTAACTAGTTTATCACCTCAGATGGCTGGATTGTGAGCAGGAGACAATACTTTATTGGGAGTGGGAGATGCCAATGTTTTCTTTCTAAAATGTTAATAATAAAGGTTTTTGTTTTTATGTCTGTTCTCTTAAATATCTTTTTTATAAATTCATCCATCTCTTCACATTAAATGTCTTGAAAATGTGTATGAGTTAATATATATCCAAGTGGACATATTATTCACAATATTGACCCAGAAACCATCACAAACAATAAAAGAAATGTCATACAGTAAACTGAATTGAGGTAAATTGCATTTTATTAAAACCGGTTCTGGTTATAATAGAAATCTGTTCATGTGGTTATATAGCATATGTCTCAATATGTAGAGATTGCTAAATTGATAGTAATAGGTACAAAATGCCCCTTTATATTCCACCACAAAATTGAGTTAAGACATGCAGCACCATCACACCAGTAATTGAATAATGAATTCCTAAACCCAACCATGTACTCCTTTTATAGCATGAATTCCAACAGATGAACAGGAAGAAACAATGATAGTCCTTCTGACTACCTAGCTAGACAACACTTTCAAATGTAGAAGAATCATTTCAAGCATGCAGTACTGCTGTGAATGTTGCTCATGCATATTATAAGTGCTTTTGTGTTATTTTTGGACTGACCTTTTGTCATACCTGCCATTGAGCCATTTGGATAGTTTAGTTTCAGATCCCATGTCCTTGGTCTTAGTTGAGTGAATGAAAGCAATATAGATAGTCCAAGGATCATTCAGACTTAATCTTGAAATGTCCCCAATTTGTCTCAGTGAATGTAAACTGGACATGAATTGTCGGCCAAAACATGAAGTTTCATTGACCCATTGACACTCAAATCTAGTGTTAAATTAAAGAAAAATGCAACACATTAATGTGTGTGGAGATTTAGATTTCATAAATTAATGGGGTCTCCATTTGGGAAATTGTACATTAAAAAACAGCGTCACTTCAGGTGAGTACGACGAAGCCTTGAACAGCCACACCATACTTTACTCTTGTAAGTAGAGTATGCCTTTCTCTACCCAGCCTTGCTTTGAGGCGTACATCTGGAAAGTTATGAATCCTGCCAGATGAGGAGGAGAGCACCTATGATCCCCACTGCTATGGCAACTTCCCATCCTTCAGCATGTTTGTTGACTTGTGAGGCCACTGCAGAAACAAGCAGACATGATTAGACTGAGTAGACTAACTTGACAGGTTTGTTTCTCATGCACTTGCATGCTACAAGAATGTTTGACCTGGTCCATTTTGTCACCTGAACCCACTGTAAAATGGCTTAAGGTACAAACAATATCTACTGACATGGTTTTAAGTGGAACATATTATCTGAAGATTCTGCGATGGTGACAAAAGAACCATGTCCCTATGGATACGTTTTGACTTACTGAGTAAAAATTATATATGTTCTTGATTGTTTCCCTTGAAGGGTTAAATGTAGAAAGAAAAAGTTTGTACTTTTTGGTGACATTGTCAGGATAAATCTGCATAATAATATCAAGTCATGACAAAACATAATATGCCTACCTTCAGACTCTATAAAACCAGCTGTAGAAAAGAAAAGAAAAAATCTCATTCAGGTGCATCACCAAGAATTTGGGGCCCTACGTAATGAGATTACACTAGGCCCCTCAATATACATAATGATTAGTATTGACTATTTGACAGCTCTGATCTAATTCATACCACTAATTCATATAACATTGATGAGTATGGAAAGTGATCTGTAAATTGTTACTGTGCCTTCATTCTTTTGCTGAAGAGCCAATGAATGTTGAAGCATCCCTGAATGTTGAGACGTCATTGAACGATGGACGGTCAGATTCTCACCGTTGTCCACTCGTGTGCTAATGGGGCCGGAGCTGACTGTGGCCATGTCCCTCTCTGAGGTGCCTTGGGTTGGAGAGACGTCACGCCTCCGTCTGTTAGTAGTGCAGTTCTGAATACAGGGTTGGGGGAGTGGGTTTTTAACATGACAATGGTCTTATAACGCAAAACAATTACATCCTTTTTTCTTGTTGTAAATATTAATATTTGAGTTTCTGAAGTCAACAGAACTATCGTTTTGACATAAAAATGTACAGTATGTATTAGAATATATGTAAAACATTTCACATATCTATTTGATCTCTATGGACTTTCCTAGATATTATGTCATGGTAAGAAACTTAAAATTTGCATTTCAAGTTTACAGACAATTCACAATGCAATATACATTTTAAACTATCATCTGTTTGTGAAATTGGGCTCCAATCAGTTGAAGTTCATGTTTTAGCAACTGACCTGTTGCAGGGAGCTACAAAGAGAGGTCTCACACAGTCTGGCTATACAGTGGAGGTAGAAGGTTGATAGCGTCCTGTTCTGGTGTTGAACAAACCGAAAGGCCTCAAAGGAGAATCGTGCTACCTGCTGTTGTCCATTCACCCCGAATCACTGTCTGGCCATCGCGGTTACACCTGGTAGACAGAGACACAAAGTTTTGCATGATGTGTCTTTCCTTTGCATTATGGAATATATTTATGGAATATATAACAGTCTAATATTTACCATAAAAATTATTATTGACTTGTGGTATTAAACTACCTCACAGTGCCCATGATGCAGTTGGTGATTAAGACACACAAATACAGATGACTTGAACTATAGATAGTGTACAGTGAGGGGAAAAATCATTTGATCCCTCTGCTAATTTTGTACTTTTGCCCACTGACAAAGAAAATATCAGTCTATAATTTAAATAGGTAGGTTTATTTGAACAGTGAGAGACAGAATAACAAAAAAATCCAGAAAAACGTATGGCTAAATTGATTTGCATTTTAATGAGTGAAATAAGTATTTCACCCCTCTGCAAAACATGATTTAGTACTTGGTGGCAAAACCCTTGTTGGAAATCACAGATGTTTCTTGTAGTTGGCCACCAGGTTTGCAGACATCTCAGAAGGGATTTTGTCACACTCCTCTTTGCAGATCTTCTCCAAGTCATTAAGGCTTCGCGGCTGACGCTGACAACTCGAACCTTCAGCTCCCTCCACAGATTGTCTATGGGATTAAGGTCTAGAGACTGGCTAGGCCACTCCAGGACCTTAATCTGCTTCTTTTACAGCCACTCCTTTGTTGCCTTGGCCGTGTGTTTTGGGTCATTGTCATGCTAGAATACCCATCCCCGACCAATTTTTCACCCAAGATTTGACGATACATGGCACGTCCATCATCCCTTTGATGCGATTCAGTTGTCAGGTCCCCGGACAGTTGCAGTTGTAAAAACACCCCGAAAGCATAACGTTTCCACCTCCGTGTTTGACGGTGGGGATGGTGTTCTTGGGGTCATAGACAGCATTCCTCCTCCTCCAAACACAGCGAGTTGTGTTGATGCCAAAGACCTCAAACACTTTCACCCAGTTCTCCTCTGAATGATTCAGATGTTCATTTGCGAACTTCAGACGGGCCTGTCAAGTGCGTTCTTGAGCAGGGGGACCTTGCGGGCTGAAGGATTTCAGTCCTTCACGGCATAATGTGTTACCAATTGTTTTCTTGGTGACCATGGTAGATGGACTGCATTTATATAGCACGTTTTTATACCTTAGCTGCACCCAAAGCGCTTTTCAATGTTGCCTCTCATTCACCCATTCATACTCACACTCAAACACATTGTTGACAAGATCCTCCCTGTGTAGTTCTGGGCTGATTCCACACCATTCTCATGATCATTGCAACTCCACAAGGTGAGATCTTGCATGGAGCGCCAGACCGAGGGAGATTGACAGTTCTTTTGTGTTTCTTCCTTTTGCGAATAATCGCACCAACTGTTGTCACTTTCTCCCCAAGCTGCTTGGCGATGGTCTTGTAGCCCATTCCAGCCTTGTGTAGGTCAACTATCTTGTCCCTGACATCCTTGGACAGCTCTTCGGTCTTGGCCATGGTGGCGAGTTTGAAATCTGATTGATTGTTTCTGTGGACAGGTGTCTTTTATACAGGTAAGAAACTGAGAAACTGAGACTGAGATCAAATAATCTTTTCCCCTCATAGTGTATATTGCATGTGAGAAAATTGTTGGCACACACAGATTCCTGGAATTATAGATAGGGCACAGTGCCCGCAATGACGTAGGTGATACACACAGATTTCAGGAATTATAGATATAGTGCAGTGACCGTGATGCAGTTGGTGATGACAGTTCTTCTTAGTGGTTTTGGTACCTATATTTATCAGATAACAATTGAAATTCTTTGTCATCTCTGAAGTAGCCTACTTCTTCAACCTCCACATCATCTATTCTAGTCAAATTGCCAATGCTGTGGTAGCCTACAATGATTACGCAAATGATTATGTAGCCTTCATTTGTCTGCTGTTTCCTACATTATACATTTCTTATGTTTATCAACATTTATTATATTGGTTCTCTGTTCAAATGTGTTACCACCACAAACATCTAGACATTTAGTTCACAGAAGCTATTACCGTATTTTTCGGAAATACAGCCGCGGTTTATACCCCGATTTCCCCCCCGATGTCTTCTAAATCATCAATTAAGCAACAAGCAAATGTCAATGTATGCTAGACTAGTTAGCTCTATCTCATCTGCTTTTTATTAACGCTGATTTGCAAGGAATTAAATGCAAGAACAGCTAGATAGTGATAACACGTAAGGCTACCTACTGTAGCCATGTAAACTAGTTTATCTTGCTAACGCAAGAGCACTTGCCTCTTTCCACTCCAGTTCTTTCTATATATTAAGATAGATAATCTGAACAGGCGTTAGCAATAAGATAGACTGCTATTCGTTTTCTGGCTATATTTTCGTAAGCTTCCCTTCTAATGCCGACTAACAGCTAGTCTCTAGCTAGCTAGAGTGGGCCCCTAGTGCAACACAAGAGAATGTTAATTAAAATGGCATGCTGCTGCTACCGTATTTGTGTGACAGCGTTTATTAGGCTACACAATGTTCATTTTTGGTGCAGCGTTTAATCGAGGGCGGAATGTATTTAAGGGCGGCGTTTAATCGAAGACATACTGTAGTCCAGTGCGGTTTATACTCAGATTTACAAACACAAAGCTCCCATTCTGGTGGGGTGCGGTTTATAGAAAATGCGTCTTATTTTCCGAAAAGTACGGTACATGCACAATGGTTGAGCCAGTCTTATTTGTAGGCCTAATTTACCATACAGTGCATGCATTTATATTTGCAATGAGCAGGCAGTTTTGACATCAGTAAACACATTAATTTATGTAACCAAATTCACTGATCTATACTTAAAGTATATCCACTTTATTGTTGTTCTGTTAGCTAGCCAGCAAACCCCTTTGAAAGCAGCCGATTCTATGTTACGTCAGCAGTCAGCACTATAGCCATATCGGTTGTGAAAGTGAATTTCATTCTAAATAACAAAACATAATTTCCCTATTTTCCTTACAACGAACTCCGGTGCGGGATGACCAGAGGACCAGAGTGAAGAGGCTAGGATGAGTTCCCATGATGACCGTGGACGCACATGAAACACGGGAATTCAACCTAATTTAAAAAAAATGCTGATCCGAACAACGTCAATCGCGGCACTGCACTTCGTTGGATTATAAACAGGACACCTGCGATATTTCAAACTTTGCAAAGGGCCCGGTTCTCCAGATAATCGTTGGAAACTAAACGCGGACACGCACACAGACAGTTTTACCCAGAATTAAAGGTGCTGTAAAGCAAATTCCATGATTTGCTTCTCAGTACATTATAAACGTGTGAAAGGATTTGCTAAAAGCATGTGGATTTAGACCGATGACCAGTTTCTCACCCGTTTTCAGCTCAGGTTTTGTTTAGGCGAGGCAAAACCCAACCTATCTACGTCACAACCACCTATCTACGTCAGATCACACCCAGTTTATATAACCTGCATTCTGTTACTCAGCTGGTACGATGTAAAGACAAAGTTGTCTAATTAACACATAAAACACTCAGAGACTGCTAGGTCTGTTCTGAGATCTGCAATTGATTTAGCTAGTTGTTGCTAAATTCAATAATTTCGAGGGGCCGGAGCTTCAGCTCCTTCAGGCGACACGCCCCTCTAGTATCAAGCAGAGAAGACTGCTGATCTTCTCACGATTTTAAAGCCTAATTTAACATACTTGTCTGTGTTTTTTTTCATTCGAATTTGGATGGGTAGTTAACAAAAAAAATTCTGTGGTGTGATAAACTAATTTTCAGTTCTGCTTTACAGCCACTTCAATAGAGAGATATTAAAATACATACAAAATATTACTATAAACAAACAAATATAATTCAGATTAATCACTGTACTACAAGGTGTGTCATACAGTACAGGTTTACATCATTTCAAGAAGTCTCACTTACCCAACAAAGAGGTCATAGTAAGTGCTGTTGACAGGGTAAGGACTGGTTGTAGCATAACAGCGGTCCAGCAGCACATTGAATCTATAGAGGAGATTGTTGTTTTATACTTTTATACTTTATCAAGTATGATTATATATGCAGTAGTGGCTGACAATTCCTTCTCCAAAGGATACAAAACTCTGAATTAAGTGAAGATAATTTGGCACAAAATGGTCAGTCTTTGGGTTACTAATAGGAACAGCATAGACTGCATTTAAAATCAGAGGGAAACGTTGAGTGAACTTTACCTTTTTTAATTCAAAGCGTTATTTTTCTTTGCATAGTATTTAGTTATCCATTGGATTTCTAAATATCTGACTTTGTAGTTGTTCTACTGTGTTATTGTACAGCACAAGTTATTTTAGAATTATCAGCATTGATTTACTAAATGATTATTTCACTTTACCTTGCTGTAAGGTTGGTGGCTTTGACTTGTACAAAGATCCTTGTCTTCAGTTGCAGGCCCCCATCTGGAACCGTGAGCAAGGTTGTGTAGGAAATGTCCTTGTAGACAATCATAGGAGGGGTGAAAAATAATAAATTGGGGCCCTTTTTTCTGTTTGCTCAGTGACCGAAATCATACAATTCATCCTTACTGAGTAAAGCTGCATGCTTAGAGTACTGATGAAACTCCCATTGTTGTCTTTGACCGCCAGGCTTACTCCAGATCTGTTAGGGAATCAGAATGGCTGCTTTTCAGTTATTTCAACTTGTCACGAGAAGAACACAACTCCACACCACCAGGTCACCATTTGATACACGAGGGAACTTGCAAAATCACACCAACAGGTGAACTACACTTAGCTTGAAACTTGAAACATTGGGTAATACAAGCTTTAAGGGTATTGCCCACCATAAGTAGCCCAGGTAATTCCATACATTTGAACACGTCACTGTATTGTCTTGAATTGGGGTCGGTAGCAACATAACTCTGAGAAGTTGCATATTATACATTTTGTAGACAATTTACTGTCCAAATGTATGTCCAATATGCAAATACATATTTTTGAAAGATTTTACTCAACAAAGTTTTTGTCCAGAAAGTCATTTTATGATGCCATAAAGGGTACACATAGTCAAAGCTGTTTGTAGTCCTTGTCTGAATGAAATTGTAAATACTTTGGCTTGGTGAAAACTTAGTTCAATCGTGCCAAGCAAAAACAGCACTAAGGACTCCATAAGTTGCTTGTATTTCACATTAGGAATTAAATACATATTGAAAGGCTGCTCAGTCACTCACACACTCATCTCAGTGTTGTTCACAAGGTATTGTAGTGGATAGCGACAGGAGAACTTGTACACCATCTCTTGGCGGTAGGTGATGGTTCCTGCGCTGGGATCCAGGGAGTTGATCATGCCAGAGATGTTGACAAACTGAACGCTGGAAAAGTCTGAGAAAATTCCATAGCCCACTTCCTGGGTGACCTGACAGAGAAAGAGACAGGAGAGATGGATACAAAGAATTGTAAAGTTTAGACAAATATTTGGATAGTATCAGTTCCCAAAATTCTTCACTTGGGTCCTAGTTGGTTACCATCAGTTTGTTAGAGCAGATAGCCACAGCCTCCTCTGTGATGAGGAAATTAAATTTCAGGACAGGTGGGTTGACTGACCAATCCGGTATCCCCCTGCACTCTACTTTCATGTACTGAGCGTTGAGGGCCATCAGAGTTTCATTGTAGCCGCTGTAGTACACAGGACAAAGGAGAATCTGAAGTTTCATCCTGTCGGTGCCACATACGACCTCCATGTCCGAGTTGGCTGTGGGAACAGACAGAATCAGTCACAATAAGCAACGTTATGAGTGAATTCATTCTGATTTACAGGATGTAAATTGAGTTTACAGAAAATGTACAAACCCTTAATTAACAGCACAGAAAAAAGAAAGGAGATGTGTGGATATATGGACTGAAAAGCACTTCTCAGCAGGATTAAGAACATAAGCATGTGCAAGTCATGCCTAGCAATGTATCTTTTTGTTATCTCTTTTGAAGTCTGTCTGCAAGCCTGAAGATTTTTTTACAAAGACCATTGAAATGTGCAACAATCCTTATTAAACTATCCAAATGTTTGTTTCATGATGTCTAGCTGATATAGCAGAGGGTTTAAACATTTTAATATAAAAACATGAAATTAGATATGACCCTTTCCCAGCACTCGTCTTCACTCCTCTTATTTCGGTTGCCCCCATGACTCAGAAAGTTCCAAAAGAGTGAAAGGTGAGAGAGTAGAGTTGGAAGGAAAAACATTGAAAGCTAGATGTATGGTGACACTGAATTTGGGGGTAGCAGTTTGTACGGACCTGGCTCTCTGAATGTAGGGTGTGTTTGGCAAACATTTTGAGCCGGGCTGCGAGGAAGCAGAGCAAGCTGACACACAAGGAGGGCCAGCCACATTGTCCTTAAACTAGAAAGAAGGGGTAAATCCACTCTGACTCTATTGAATTTTGTTTTTCACAGCAAATGTCAGGTTGGAAACACATATAGAACTGTAGTCTATGTGATACACATGCCAAATGCCCATGAGGTTTTAGAGCAAGCCCACTATAATGAGCACAGAGATATGAGTGGCGGGGGGCGGGGTGGTGGTACATGGAGAGTGGGAGGCTTGGTAAATTGACATTACGGCCACTACCTCATACTACACTACATCACAAATTATCAGTAAACTAAAATTAATTGTGTTAATATGTTGTATTTGCTGATGTAAACAAGCATAATCAAATGTACAGTAGTTGTCATCTCAAAATTAAAACCATTTAAATATATATCTTTATATATACAAACTATGTTTCCAATAGCCTAAATGAAAATTTGTTAAATCTTAACAAGATGAATCACCATTTAACTACATTTTGTTACTGTGTATGGTCAATTACAATTTCATGTAAATATAAAAAGATTTACCTTGTGTGGATGGGCTGTGTTTTCTCGCTCCTATCTTTCCAATCTGTCATTCACTCTCTCCTCTTTTCTTCACAACCTCCGGCTATTTATGGTGGCCTCTTTTCCAGTATATGGTGGTGAAGGAGGGCACAGGAAACTACCTGAGAAGAAAGGGAAAACCAAGAAAGCAATGTGAGCGGCTTAAACTGCTGTGGTTACAACGTCCGGATCACCTGACATCCCAGGAATACTAGTAAAACCTATTGTCCTTACACAAGTTTGGTATTAACCTTGTATTATCACACTTGAAGTCGGTGCATAGTGCAAGGTGCAAGTTCCTTTTGAATAATTGATATGACCAGGTAGTGCCAAATTTTTACATAGCCAGAATTGAATCCAATGCTAAATTCTGAAACTTTGAACAAGCAAATTAAACTTTTTCTTAATTTTGCAGTGATTTATAATATATTTACACCATCACAGCCCAACAACAGTGGATGAACTCACTTCACAGGTCATTGTACAACGCTTGTGTTATTTGTAAACTATCAACTATCATAACTATCAGTCAATTATTAAAGTAAATTATAATGTTTGGTTGGTTTAATTGTTAACTGCACTTATTTGACACTGTACTAATGTATTTAAGGAGTTGGTTGGGTCCAGATAGGTTGTGTGCATGAGCAATGTTCTTTGTAAGGATAGGCGCGCTCTACTTCCAAAATAAAGGCGATTTAGGGTGCGAGTGAAAAAGACGAATAACTTAAAGTAGAAAAAACGCACTCTCAAGCTTGTCTCATTGCTTATTTTGACCAGTTTATTCACAGGCGCGTTTCGGCCTAAGCCATCGTCAGTGTGTGAGCAATGTTCACCATCAGACAAGTATATTTACCAGAATTAAATTGTAGGTTTTCGTATGCCCACTTATTGCTGTCTAGACTCTTATTTATGTTGTAACAGTTCCTGGATACAGAACACAAACACAATGCATCTGGTGTAATGAATGGGAAATGTCAGTAATATATCTATTTCAACATACATGATATTAGAGGTTGACCACAAACTTTGATTTGAATGATGCCTGCTTGTTTGCATCCAAAATTTCCTGATGCCTGTGTCGGTAGTTAAAATGTGGATACAATACTTAATATCAAAATCAAGACCAAGAGATTTATTGTCATGTGCACAGTACAACACAGGGTCATTCTGGACAATACAATTATTGGGACATGGCAAGCAAAAAGTGTAGTGGCATTACAAGAAAAACACAAGCAGCAA
>CAEFZP010005834.1:0-50822 GCA_903064625.1 Mallotus villosus | reverse complement strand
GGGCTGTGAGCACAGGAAGTCTTGCATGGCGTTCCAGTATAGAGGAAGTGACAGATGATACTGGGAGCCTCCGTCTCTATATTTAACTGGAAGCTTAGTGGGACCACAGCAGGAACGCTTGCAGGGAGAGTGTCAAAGTGTGCAAAGTGTGTCAAAGTGTGCCCGTGTGTGTGTTGGCGTGTGTGTATTTTCGTGCCGTGTTTGTGTGTGTGTGTGTCTACGAGAAGCGGGAAGAGTTGAACTGTGGAAGCACTCTGTTCCAACGACACAACACGCCTACGACACCACCACCAACACCCCCACTCCCAACACCCCCACCTCCCAAACGTCCCCGTTCCCCGTTTCCCGCTCCCCGCTCCCGCTCCCCGCTCCCCGCTCCCCGCTCCCCGCTCCACCGCTCCCGCTCCCCGCTCCCCGCTCCCCGCTCCCCGCCCCCGCTCCCCGCCCCCCGCTCCCCGCCCCCCGCTCCCCGCTCCCCGCTCCCCACACCCCCGCTCCCACCCTCCCCGCTCCCCGCTCCCCGCTCCCCGCTCCCCGCTCCCCGCTCCCCGCTCCCCGCTCCCCGCTCCCCTCCCCGCTCCCCGCTCCCCGCTCCCGCTCCCCGCTCCCCGCTCCCCGCTCCCCGCTCCCCGCTCCCCGCTCCCCGCTCCCCGCTCCCCGCTCCCCGTCAGGTCTGCCCAGGAAACAGCGTTTCCCGTCTGGAGAGAGTGTTACCATGTTGAGACGACAGGGAGATTTGGGGGGGTGCCCTTGTTTCGACAGCCGGGCCCTCCCTCCCATCCTGCTCTCACAAAGGCCCCAGTCATGCACTCAGACCACAGACTCCAGACTGGACCAGAGGCTGAAACGTTCACACACCTTTACCCAGCACTGCTTGGGGAGGGTGTGTGTATCTGTGTGTGTGTGTGTGTGTGTGTGTGTGTGAGTGTATATATGTGAGTGTGTGTGGGTGTGTGAGTGTGCGTGTGTTTGTGTGTATATATGGTGTGTGTGTGTGTGTATGTATATATGTGAGTGTGTGTGTGTGTGTGTGTGCGTGTGTGTGTGTATATATGTGAGTGTGTATCTGTGTGTGTTTGTGTATATGTGAGTGGTGTGTGTGTATATATGTGAGTGTGTATCTGGTGTGTGTGTGTGTGTATATATGTGAGTGTGTATCTGTGTGTGTGTGTGTGTGTGTGTGTGTGTGTATATATGTGAGTGTGTGTGTGAGTGTGCGTGTGTTTGTGTGTATATATGTGAGTGTGTGTGTGTAAGTATATATGTGAGTGTGTATCTGTGTGTGTGAGTGTGCGTGTGTTGGTGTGTATATATGTGAGTGTGTGTAAGTATATATGTGAGTGTGTATCTGTGTGTGTTTGTGTGTATGTATATATGTGCGTGTGTGTGTGTGTACATATGTGAGTGTGTATCTGTGTGTGTTTGTGTGTATATGTGAGTGTGTGTGTGTAAGTATAACCCTGGCCGTACCACATCCACCTGTACCATAGCGTGCTTTCCCCCGGAGCACAAAGGCTCTTTCACATGCTGTGTTTGGATTGTGATTACACACATTACTCGATCACCATTTGTAACAGTTCCAGCCTGAATATTTCACTCTTTCTTGTGGTTTGCAGGTCATACTGGTGGTGTGTGTGTGTGTGTGTGTGTGTGCGTGTGTGTGTGTGTGTGTGTGTGCGTGTGTTTGAGAGTAAACACTGGCTTTAAGCAAATACACAGCCAAGACTGAGGAGACCAACTGAGTCAGGACTCCGAGTAGATCACAGAGTGATCTGCCATGTTCAGGAGAAACAGGGAAGAGTAGTAGATCACAGAGTGATCAGCCATGTTCAGGAGGAACAGGGAAGACTAGTAGATCACAGAGTGATCAGCCATGTTCAGGAGGAGCAGGGAAGACTAGTAGATCACAGAGTGATCAGCCATGTTCAGGAGCATGCTAGCTATGTGCTAGCATGACTAGCTATGTGCTAGCATGACTAGCTACGAGACTAGCATGTGTTCCCATGCATGATTGTGTGTTGTCCATGTCCCCTTACCTCAGCTTTGTGCTGTCTCTCTACTCCCTGGGTGTGTCTCCCCTCCATGTCGGTCAGCTGGGTCTTCAGGTAGGACACCTGGCCCAGCAGCTCCAGTTTCTGGCTCTCCAGGGAGGTTCTCCTGTGAAGCTCCTGTCCACCAGACACACACACACACACACACAGACATTCCCATATCCACACATACATACATGTGTTATTCTCAAAACAAAAGTACGGAAGGCAGACGCAATACAAAACTTTCCCTGTCTGTCCCAAACACACACACAGACACACACACACACAGACACACACACACACACACACACACCACACACACACACACACACACACACAGACACAGACACACACACACACACACGAAGGTAAGACTGAAGCAGCTACCTTGTAACTTCGGGGTGACTGTCCCGTCTACAGATAAACGTTGTGGTTTGCGAGTGCTGTTGAAGCAGCTAAATATACACAGGCTCTGAACACTATTTATACTGCCTCTGTCACAGTCTCTCTCTCTCTCTGTCTGACACTTACACACACGAGAAGGAAAGAAAGATGGACGGAAGGGGAGAGAGGGACAGAGCAGGACAGAGGGAAACAGAGAGAGGGAGGGAGGGCATAGGGAAACAGAGAGAGGGAGGAGAGACAGCGAGAGGTAGGAAGGGAGGGAGGGAGAGACGAAGAGAGGGAGAGAGGGAGGAGAGAGAGAGAAGGAGAGAAAGAGAGTAGGACCCACTCCAGCAACAAAGAGTGATCGGCGTGACGATCAGCTGGTGCATGTTTACGTTTGTATTTATCTGTGTAAAGTGTTGTCAGTCACACCCCCGGTCTGGAGCTCGTGCCAGAACAGAGATCATCAAGCCTCCTCTGTCGGACAGCTGCTGAGGTGCCAGTGCACGACTCCAGACCTCCAGAGCCAGCCAAACCACACAAGCACACAGATCCTGTTTCTAATTGAGTTGATTTGCGGGCAGGTGTAAAACCACTTAGTGAAGAGCAGCACGTTGTCTGAGCACGCCCAGTACTGCGCTCGGTAAAAAAAAAGATTTTCAGAAAAACTGCTTCAGAGTATTTCTGGGAGAGAGCACATGGAAAATATTAGAGTGTCACTAGGAAGAGATTTGCGGCTCAAGTCCAAAGCCTCATAACGACCACGTCTCCATAACAACCCACCGTGCCACACACACCCTCACACACACACACACACACACACTCACACACACACACGCCCTCACACACACACACACACACACACACAACACTCACACCCACACACACACACACACACACACTCACACACACACCCTCACACACACACACACACACTCACACACACACACACACATACACACACACACACACACACACACACACTCACACCCTCACACACACTCACGCACACACACACACACACACACACCCACACACACCCTCACACACACACACACACACCCACACACACACACACACCCACACACACACACACACACACCCACACACCCTCACACCCACACACACCCTCACACACACACCCGTGCCCTTTGGAACAGCTCTGCTCAGGGACCAATCAGGCTGCAGTGAAGCCAACACAGATATGAAGAGATGGATCGATCACACAGCAGCTCTGTCTCACCAGGCAGTTGTCTTCATAATGACTCTAATGACAAAAGGAAGATCCTACCTTCAACAAGTCAGAGGTCCTGCTGACAAATCAAGCCTGTCCTGTAGTGCTGTCATGGCTACATAGCTCCCAGTGTCTCCGTAGTTACAGTGTCTCCGTAGTTACAGTGTCTCTGTAGTTACAGTGTCTGTCGTTAGGAGTTTGAAAGAACCTTCTCACATCCTGAAGTCTACCTCAGAGAGAGCATGGAGACACACCTCCCAGCTAACACACACCTCCCAGCTAACACACACACCTCCCAGCTAACACACACCTCCCAGCTAACACACACACCTCCCAGCTAACACACACCTCCCAGCTAACACACACCTCCCAGCTAACACACACACCTCCCAGCTAACACACACCTCCCAGCTAACACACGGCACTCCCTCTCTCCCTTACCCCTTACCCCTCCCTCCCTCCCTCCTTCCCTCCTGTTTACTTAGTTTCTGAGCCTCTCTCTTTCTCTCACTTTCTCATTCTCTCTTTCTCTCTCTCTCTTACTCTGGTAGGAGGCAAGGTCTTGTGATCAACTGACCTGGAGACAGACAGAGAGTCAGACAGGCAGGCAGACAGACAGAGAGGCAGAGAGGCAGAGAGGCAGAGAGGCAGACAGGCAGACTATACTGTGGAAAATGCTGCTCAGGTCTGGGTTTGAGAGGTTGGGTCCTGACCTGACAGAACCACACCGGCTCAGAACACAACAGAACCGTAACTGGAACCAAGTCAGCTCTCCAAGCCTCGCTCCTGGATGTGAACCGGCCGCCCCCCAAATATTTGGGTTGTCACGGTGATCGAGACCTCAGGCACACTGGAATTCCGCGCAGGAATTTCCTCCTGGGAAGAACCAGGAGCCGGGACAAAGTCTGGGAGCCAGACCCTCTGCTGGTCTCGTGCTCTGCTGGTCTCCTGCTCTGCTGGTCTCCTGCTCTGCTGGTCTCCTGTCTCACAGCAGCCAGACCCTCTGCTGGTCTCCTGCTCTGCTGGTCTCCTGTCTCACAGCAGCCAGACCCTCTGCTGGTCTCCTGTCTCACAGCAGCCAGACCCTCTGCTGGTCTCCTGTCTCACAGCAGCCAGACCCTCTGCTGGTCTCCTGCTCTGCTGGTCTCCTGTCTCACAGCAGCCAGACCCTCTGCTGGTCTCCTGTCTCACAGCAGCAGACTCACCACCTGGAAGATCTCCCAGAGCTCATTAAACAGTCAGCAGCTTTGAGTACAGATCTGATGTAAAGAAGCCCTTTGGCTTCTCTGTGTTCTGGTCATACATAAAAGATGATGAGTTGAGAGAAATAGAGATAGAGAGGGATAGAGAGAGAGAGAGAGAGAGGAGAGAGAGAGAGAGAGAGAGAGAGAGAGAGAGAAGGTGGGATAGACAGAGTTAGAGACAGTAATATAGAGATGGAAAGAGAGAGAGAGATAAAGTTGGAAAGAGATAAAGAGACAGAGAGAGAGATAAAGAGTGATAGAGAGATATGGAGAGGAGAGAGTAGAGAGAGAGACAGAGAGTGATGAAGGCTGAGTGAAAGAGAGAGAGCTGAGGTGGTGTCAGTAGATGTGCTGTACCTGTTGCAGCATCTCTTCAGTTGAGTTCAGTTTGAGCTGGTGTTCCTCCAAGCAGTTCTCCAGATCACTGATCTTCACGCCTTGAGCTTCCACCTGGTCCGTGAGCACGCTGACCTGTGTGTGGTGTGTGTGTGTGTGGTGTGTGTGTGTGGTGTGTGGTGTGTGTGTGTGTGTGTGTGTGTGGTGTGTGTGGGAGTTAGGTGAGACAAAGACAGACATAATATCAATACAAGACGTTGGACACAAAAGCCAATCTACCCATCCTGACCCCAGCTGACCCCAAAATATTCCACATTCTCCTCCTCCCACTCGATCCCCCCCCCTCCTCCCACTCGATCCCCCCCCCCTCTCCTCCCACTCGATCTCCTCCTCCTCCATTCCTCACCCCACAGGGCCGTAGAAATGCACCTCACCCCCCCTCCCCCCCTCCCTTCTCCCACTTCCTCCTCCTTCATGCACTTGACTGTGTGTTTACACTGCTGTTGATACACCCTTCACAGTGCCAGATTATACACGGCAAATATTTCCCTTCTCCTCACGTTGAATGAATCCTTTGTCCTTCAGAAGGTGGACTAGCTGCCCAGATCAGGTCAGCAGTTTCCAGGTTAAATATAAAGTGGTGCGAAAAATAATTAGTCACCAGCCAATCACTGTGGCCGCACAGGGCTCGACCGGCCAATCACGTAAATGTTTAGTGGTGGAATGTTGCTGGGTATGTGACACCTGAGTTACAAGCTGACAACAATTAACAGGATGACACACACACCTAGGTGTGTAGCTGGAAACAGGCCTGCACTTGACTGAGGGAATAGTTCAGCAACTCTGAGAAACACACACACACATACACACAACGCAGGCATACATACACACACACACACACACACACACACACACACACACACACACACCAATAACACTGTGAAGCAATATTATCAGAAAACAAACAATCACCACCATTGCGACACTTGTCCAACCCTGCAAAATTATCAAAACCACAACCTCATTACAGAGTATTGCAAAACCACACGCCCACACACACCAACCTGCTCCACACTCACCACCCTGCTCCACACACACCACCCTGCTCCACACACACCTCCCTGCTCCACACACACACACACACCTCCCTGCTCCACACACACCACCCTGCTCCACACACACCTCCCTGCTCCACACACCACACACACACACCTCCCTGCTCCACACACACCACCTGCTCCACACACACCTCCCTGCTCCACACACACACACCTCCCTGCTCCACACACACCTCCCTGCTCCACACACACCTCCCTGCTCCACACACACCTCCCTGCTCCACACACACCTCCCTGCTCCACACACACCTCCCTGCTCCACACACACACACCTCCCTGCTCCACACACACCACCCTGCTCCACCCACACACACCTCCCTGCTCCACACACACACACCTCCCTGCTCCACACACACACACCTCCCTGCTCCACACACACCACCCTGCTCCACACACACCACCCTGCTCCACACACACCTCCCTGCTACACACACACCTCCCTGCTCCACACACACCTCCCTGCTCCACATACACCTCCCTGCTACACACACACACACCTCCCTGCTCCACACACACACACCTCCCTGCTCCACACACAACCTCCCTGCTCCACACACACCTCCCTGCTCCACACACACCTCCCTGCTCCACACACACACCACCCTGCTCCACCCACACACACCTCCCTGCTCCACACACACACACCTCCCTGCTCCACACACACACACCTCCCTGCTCCACACACACCACCCTGCTCCACACACACCACCCTGCTCCACACACACCTCCCTGCTACACACACACCTCCCTGCTCCACACCACACCTCCCTGCTCCACATACACCTCCCTGCTACACACACACACACCTCCCTGCTCCACACACACACACCTCCCTGCTCCACACACACCTCCCTGCTCCACACACACCTCCCTGCTCCACACACACCTCCCTGCTCCACACTCACCTCCCTGCTCCACACACACACCCCTGCTCCACACACACCCACCCCCTGCTCCACACACACACCTCCCTGCTCCACACACACACACCTCCCTGCTCCACACACACCTCCCTGCTCCCACACACACCTCCCTGCTCCACACACACACACCACCCTGCTCCACACACACCTCCCTGCTCCACACACACCTCCCTGCTCCACACACACCTCCCTGCTCCACACACACCTCCCTGCTCCACACACACCTCCCTGCTCCACACACACCTCCCTGCTCCACACACACCTCCCTGCTCCACACACACCCCCTGCCCACACACCCCCTGCTCCACACACACACACCTCCCTGCTCCACACACACCTCCCTGCTCCACACACACCTCCCTGCTCCACACACACCTCCCTGCTCCACACACCACCCTGCTCCACACACACCTCTCTGCTCCACACACACCTCCCTGCTCCACACACACACACCTCCCTGCTCCACACACACCTCCCTGCTCCACACACACCTCCCTGCTCCACACACACCTCCCTGCTCCACACACACACACACCTCCCTGCTCCACACACACCTCCCTGCTTCACACACACCTCCCTGCTCCACACACACACCCTGCTCCACACACACCTCCCTGCTCCACACACACCACCCTGCTCCACACACACCTCCCTGCTCCACACACACACACCCCTGCTCCACACACACCTCCCTGCTCCACACCACCCCCTGCTCCACACACACCCACCCTGCTCCACACACCACCTCCCTGCTCCACACACACCTCCCTGCTCCACACACACCTCCCGATCCCACACACCTGCTCCACACACACCTCCCTGCTCCACACACACCTCCCTGCTCCACACACACCTCCCTGCTCCACCACACACCTCCCTGCTCCACACACACACCTCCCTGCTCCACACACACCCCCCTGCTCCACACACACCTCCCTGCTCCAACACACACCTCCCTGCTCCACACACCACCACCTCCCTGCTCCACACACACCTCCCTGCTCCACACACCACCTCCCTGCTCCACACACACCTCCCTGCTCCACACACACACTCCCTGCTCCACCACCACACCTCCCTGCTCCACACACACCTCCCTGCTCCCCACACACACCTCCCTGCTCCACACACACCTCCCTGTCTCCACACCACCACTCCTGCTCCACCACACACCTCCCTGCTCCACACACACCCTCCCTGCTCCACACACAACACCACCCTGCTCCACACACACCTCCCTGCTCCACACACACACCTCCCTGCTCCACACCACACCACCACCTCCCTGCTCCACACACACACCTCCCTGCTCACACACACACGCTCCCCCCACCACACCTCCCTGCTCCACACACCTCCTGCTCCACACACACCACCTCCTGCTCCCACACACACCTCCCTGCTCCACACACACCACCCTCTCCACACACCCCTCCCTGCTCCACACACACCTCCCTGCTCCACACACACCTCCCTGCTCACACACACCTCCCTGCTCCACACACACCTCCTCCCTGCTCCACACACACCTCCCTGATCCACACACACCTCCCTGCTCCACCCACACACACCTCCCTGCTCCACACACACCTCCCTGCTCCACACACACACACCTCCCTGCTCCCCACACACCACCCTGCTCCGGTGAAGTGACCGGCTCTGAGAGGTGACGTGTGTTTGTGATCAGAGAGGGCACCAAGGGGCCAGGTGTCCGATTCTCCCAGCCCAGGTTCATGCTCTACAGAGCGGGTTCAGTGGAGCTCAATGACTCCCTCTCTATTGTATGGGTCAGGCTGATCTCAACACCCATGCAATGGAGACGGTAGCTGATGAAAGTATGTTGTATATAGAGTTGAACTGTGGGCGTGTATTTTTTTAAGCGAAAATGCCTTGCCCACAGTTCATCTCTCGCAATGGTCTTTTGCTAGATACACCGGGCAAGGACACAGATATAGATGCAGAACTGTGTCTGAACGTCTTAGAAAACAGAAACTGCTGCTAAGGGAAGTAACACAATAACAACAAAGCAGTGATCTTTTTCTCCTGACACGCCGACGTAGAAGACAGAAGATAAACCTCAAACACTGCATTCATCTGCAGAAAGTGCCTACTCATGTACAGTACTAGATACATACTCTACAGGTTACTGTTAGATACATACTCTACGGGTTACTGTTAGATATATACTCTACAGATTACTGTTAGATATATACTCTACAGATTACTGTTAGATATATACTCTACAGGTTACTGTTAGATACATACTCTACAGGTTACTGTTAGATACATACTCTACAGATTACTGTTAGATACATACTCTGCAGGTTACTGTTAGATATATACTCTACAGGTTACTGTTAGATACATACTCTACAGGTTACTGTTAGATACATACTCTACAGGTTACTGTTAGATACATACTCTACAGGTTACTGTTAGATACATACTCTACAGATTACTGTAGATACATACTCTACAGGTTACTGTTAGATACATACTCTACAGGTTACTGTTAGATATATACTCTACAGGTTACTGTTAGATACATACTCTACAGGTTACTGTTAGATACATACTCTACAGATTACTGTTAGATACATACTCTACAGGTACTGTTAGATATATACTCTACAGGTTACTGTTAGATATATACTCTACAGGTTACTGTTAGATATATACTCTACAGGTTACTGTTAGATATATACTCTACAGGTTACTGTTAGATACATACTCTACAGGTTACTGTTAGATATATACTCTACAGGTTACTGTTAGATACATACTCTACAGGTTACTGTTAGATACATACTCTACAGGTTACTGTTAGATACATACTCTACAGGTTTACTGTTAGATATATACTCTACAGGTTACTGTTAGATACATACTCTACAGGTTACTGTTAGATACATACTCTACAGGTTACTGTTAGATACATACTCTACAGATTACTGTTAGATACATACTTACAGGTTACTGTTAGATACATACTCTACAGGTTACTGTTAGATATATACTCTACAGGTTACTGTTAGATACATACTCTACAGGTTACTGTTAGATACATACTCTACAGATTACTGTTAGATACATACTCTACAGGTTACTGTTAGATATATACTCTACAGGTTACTGTTAGATATATACTCTACAGGTTACTGTTAGATACATACTCTACAGGTTACTGTTAGATACATACTCTACAGGTTACTGTTAGATACATACTCTACAGGTTACTGTTAGATACATACTCTACAGGTTACTGTTAGATACATACTCTACAGGTTACTGTTAGATACATACTCTACAGGTTACTGTTAGATATATACTCTACAGGTTACTGTTAGATACATACTCTACAGGTTACTGTTAGATACAGCTGACGGATATAGGGCCGTGTGTGTGACGTAAACATTGCTGTGCAGGTCCCGTACGTTACCATGGGAAGATGAGAGTGTTACCGTGGCAACGAGAGTCTTACCTGTAGGACGAGGGACTCCTTGTCTCCCTCCAAGCGTAACAAGCGCTCCTGGTAAGTCTCCTTACTGGCAGGCGACCGTGGGTTCACCTGAAGAGAGGGGGTCAGTTAGTGGTCAGGTTAGGGTTCACCTGAAGAGAGGGGGTCAGTTAGTGGTCAGGTTAGGGTTCACCTGAAGAGAGGGGGTCAGTTAGTGGTCAGGTTAGGGTTCATCTGAGACAGGAGGGGTCAGTTAGTGGTCAGGTTAGGGTTCACCTGAAGAGAGGGGGTCAGTTAGTGGTCAGGTTAGGGTTCACCTGAAGAGAGGGGGTCAGTTAGTGGTCAGGTTAGGGTTCACCTGAGACAGGAGGGGTCAGTTAGTGGTCAGGTTAGGGTTCACCTGAAGAGAGGGGGTCAGTTAGTGGTCAGGTTAGGGTTCATCTAGACTGGGAGGGGTCAGTTAGTGGTCAGGTTAGGGTTCACCTGAGACAGGAGGGGTCAGTTAGTGGTCAGGTTAGGGTTCACCTGAAGAGAGGGGGTCAGTTAGTGGTCAGGTTAGGGTTCACCTGAGACAGGAGGGGTCAGTTAGTGGTCAGGTTAGGGTTCACCTGAGACAGGAGTGGTCAGTTAGTGGTCAGGTTAGGGTTCATCTGAGACAGGAGGGGTCAGTTAGTGGTCAGGTTAGGGTTCACCTGAGACAGGAGGGGTCAGTTAGTGGTCAGGTTAGGGTTCACCTGAAGAGAGGGGGTCAGTTAGTGGTCAGGTTAGGGTTCACCTGAGACAGGAGGGGTCAGTTAGTGGTCAGGTTAGGGTTCACCTGAAGAGAGGGGGTCAGTTAGTGGTCAGGTTAGGGTTCACCTGTACAGGAGGGGTCAGTTAGTGGTCAGGTTAGGGTTCACCTGAGACAGGAGGGGTCAGTTAGTGGTCAGGTTAGGGTTCACCTGAAGAGAGGGGGTCAGTTAGTGGTCAGGTTAGGGTTCACCTGTACAGGAGGGGTCAGTTAGTGGTCAGGTTAAGGTTCACCTGAGACAGGAGGGGTCAGTTAGTGGTCAGGTTAGGGTTCACCTGAAGAGAGGGGGTCAGTTAGTGGTCAGGTTAAGGTTCACCTGAGACAGGAGGGGTCAGTTAGTGGTCAGGTTAGGGTTCATCTGAAGAGAGGGGGTCAGTTAGTGGTCAGGTTAAGGTTCACCTGAGACAGGAGGGGTCAGTTAGTGGTCAGGTTAGGGTTCACCTGAGACAGGAGGGGTCAGTTAGTGGTCAGGTTAGGGTTCACCTGAAGAGAGGGGGTCAGTTAGTGGTCAGGTTAGGGTTCACCTGAGACAGGAGGGGTCAGTTAGTGGTCAGGTTAGGGTTCACCTGAAGAGAGGGGGTCAGTTAGTGGTCAGGTTAGGGTTCACCTGAAGAGAGGGGGTCAGTTAGTGGTCAGGTTAGGGTTAGATAAACTGTGAACACAACCACTGCACAGTGGGTCAAGCGAGCCTTGACTGAAGCCAGGGAACGGGGAGGGAACACACACACATTAACACACACACAAACATAAACACACACACACACACCCATTAGAAGAGCCACAAATGCACACTACCACACACACACCCATTAGAAGAGCCACAAATGCACACACACTACCACACACACACACACATAAGCAGGGCCAGACATGCACACTCATTGCCAGCGAGCTCTGAGCTCTGGTTTCACATCTTGTGTTGGAGAAGCTGAAAGGCCTTTGGAGGAATTCCATAAGAGGGTTACCCATTTTAATCCCACCGAGATGTTGTTTACAACATTCATATTCCTGCTCTGAATCCCAGAGACCATCAGCTGCATTTACATCTAATTCATCAGCCGAAGATTGTATCCCGAGCACCTGGACTGCAGATACTGAGGCTGTATAAACAGGACGTTTTTTTAAAGTATTATTATTCTTAGAGTGCCCTTGAATTTCATCGGGGAATGTGCGTGCGTGGCGGTGGAAACCAAATGAGCCCAAATGATTTAGAAATCCAGATTAACCATCATGGAAACTTTGGGATTCTCTCTCTCCGGCGGACGCAGATTGAAATATCATGAAGCCAGAAGGGTCCTCTACTGATCTAACCACTCCAACATCACAGTTCACTACATGTGCTTTTACAACTCAAAGTTGTGGAGAATGGACCCCAACTTCAGTTTCCATGGCACTACTCGTCATGCCAACAGACAAAGTGTAACCAATCGGAGTGGAAACCAAAGTCTGACAGACCGCTTGGTATTGGTCTGATCCAGAGATGAATCACACACTGTTCAGATCACAGGAGCAGGTCTGGTTCCAGCCACAACAATGAGGTCCAGATGGAATCCGAGCTGGCCGGAGCATCTTAACGACAGCAAGATGGAGGAGAATACCTCGACCGTGACCGGGACAGAACGCTCGTGGCGTTTGATCGCTCTCTCGGCGCCTCAGGGGGGAGACGTGACGGTCAGAGACGAGTTGTAGCTGTCGCTCGTCAACATCCTGCGGTGTTCCTGACCTGCCCACGACCCTTCCTGACGGCTATCCTATCCCAGAATGCATCAATCGAGGCCGCAGGTTTCATTCCTCTGATTGGCTGATGGTTATCAGGAGAGTCCAGATCAACTGTCTGTAGTTTCGACCGTTTTTCTCCATCCAATCACAATATTCTCCAGGATAACAGTTCTACTAATGTCATCGGTCTTTGAGCAAACAAACCATTTTAGTCTCAGAGTATGTGATGAAGTTTTGCATCCGGGCTCTTACAGATTAAACACAAGCCAACAGTCACTAATATGCACGTTGTTGAATAGCACAACATCCTATTGCAATGAAACAGCTGTGGAGTTTCGTGTTCAAACGATGTCCGAGCGTGACAGCGTGACGTGCTCTGTGATCACACGTCATCATCACACACGGGGCATCACTCTCTCCACACACGGGGCATCACTCTCTCCACACACGGCCCAACTTGAGCTACCATGCATCTCACGTCTCGACACAACAGGACACACAGAACACAACAGGACACAACAGGACACAACAGGACACAACAGGACACAACAGGACACACACAGGACACAACAGGACACACAGGACACAACAGGACACAACAGGACACACCAGGACACAACAGGACACAACAGGACACAACAGGACACAACAGAACACAACAGGACACAACAGGACACAACAGGACACAACAGGACACACCAGGACACAACAGGACACAACAGGACACAACAGGACAGGCCTGCCGTCACACACAGAACACAACAGCAGCTTCTCTAGGAGCCACGAAAGATAAATCTCAGACGGGCACTTACCTTCTTCAGCCAGGCGAAGTGTTTATGAAAATCAATATCATACTCCATTCTGCCGGCCCATTGTAACTCTGCCCTCTGTTGGTTCTGTCTGCGGAGACCGTGGGTGAACTCCTCGCGTCAGCGTGATGAGACTCTGCCTACAGAGGAGCGAGATGGAGAAGTGAGAGAGAGCTTTCCAAACTAAACGGAGAGAGAAGTGGGTATTACAACTCTCACTCTCTTCAAGGCATGCTCTTCTTCTCTCACCTCCCCTCTCTCCTTCCTCTCTCTCTCCTTTCCTCTCTCTATCTGTCCTCTACGCTCTCTCTCTCTCTCTCTCTCTCTCTCTCTCTCTCTCTCTCTCTCTCTCTCGCTCTCTCTCTGTGTAGAGTGTGCAGTGAGGAGAGTGGTCTGTGTGGTCTGAAGTATAAGCAGGCTGAGAAACGGTCTTTCACATCAGACTGCAGCCGTGCAGCGTTCCTCATGCCAGCTGGCTCCTCTCCTTCCCTTTCTTCTCCTCCCCTCTTCCAGTCTCTCTCTCTCTCTCTCTCTCTCTCTCTCTCCTCTCTCTCTCTCTCTCTCTCTCTCTCTCTTCCCCTCTCTCTCCTGCCGTCTTTCCCTCTCCTCGCTCCCTTCTCGCTCTGACGATAACTACACACAGAAATAGACACACACTTAAACACTTTTTCTTTTCTCTCTTTTCGTCTCTGTCTGAAGTGCCCCTCGGAGAGGCTGGTTTCGGGGGCGAAGGGGGGGGCGTGGTAAAAGGAGAACATTCTGCAGCACATGCTTGTCACAGATGTGGTTCAGAGCAGGACGAGGAGAAGGGAATGGAAAATGGGGAGAGGGAAAAGAAAAGAGGTGATTAAATGGAGTGATTGGAGAGTGTGTGCAAAGAAAGGGATGAAGAGGAGAGAGAGAGAGGTAGAGGATGACTAGAGCATGCCTGTGGAAGACGAGGTAGAGAGAGAAGGAAGGAAGGAGGAGAGAGGAGGGATGGCGATGGATGAACAAGCGGAGGGAGAGGAGGAAGGGAGGTGGGGGGTGGGTAACCCTCTGGATCTCATTAGCCAAGCAGCCTGGAGCAGAGCCAACCCCCTTTCTCCTGGACGCAGGGTGGAGGAAGAGGGGAGGAATGGGGGGGTGGAGGAAGGAGGGTGGGTGGAGAGGGGAGGAATGGGGGGTGGAGGAAGGAGGTGGGGGAGGTTAGGGGGTGAACCAGGGCCCCTCCAGACCAAGCTGCACAAAAAGACAGAGGACAGAGAGAGAGAGAGAGAGAGAGAGAGATGAGAGAGAGAGGAGGAGAGAGAGGAGAGAGAGAGAGAGGAGAGGAGAGAGAGAGAGAGAGAAGCACTTTAAGCACCACAGTGCCTCGTATGCCTGGGAGCCATCCACCCACACAACCTCACCTGCCCCCACCTGCCCCCTTCACCAGCATTATACCCAACACAGCTCCAAGGCTACAGCTATTATCACCTCACCGACGGTGTGATGGATGAATGGATCTTCATCGTCTCTGGAAAAAAACATCTGTCATCTTGTTTTCAATTATTTGATACTAGCATCATTAGCAGTCAAATACCCATCAGAGGGTGGAGGGGTTCCGTGGAGCTGGATTCATGCTGACACTGGGAAGAGTGTCTGACATGGAGAAGAAGGAAGAGGCCCATTTCATCATATTAAAACCGTTGCAGGGCAATGTGATTATTTAAAGAACTTCACCACTAGAGGTCACCCTAATCAAATCAAAATGTATTTGTATAGCCCTTTTTACACGCAAGCATGTCACAGAGGGCTTCACATACGCCCATAAAACTGCCCCTCAACCAACCTAAACCCTCAAGGAAGACAAGGGAAAAACTCCCAGAAAAACTCATGCAAGAGAAAAAATTGAAGAAACCTCGGGAGGAGCAATTCAGTGAGGGATCCCCTCCTCCAGAGACGGTTGGTGAAAGAGAGGAGCAGAACACAGGCTAAACATAGTAATACAACAGGGAAGTGCCAATGGGTTTAGAAACACCAAAATCCATTGTCCAGCTTGGTAGATGTAGGAAGGGATCGGGAAACTCGCTGTTGCCCGTCACGGAGACTAGTTTCCGGTTGGTGACCAACATTTAACTTTAACATGTACATGTAGTCATTTAGCAGACGCTCTTATCCAGAATGACTTACAGTTAGTACAGGGACATTCCCCCGAGGCAAGTAAAGCCCCAAACAGAGGAAATACGCTTTTGGTTCTAAACACTGACAGACTGTCACTTGACATGACAAGTGACACTGTCATCTTTACTGGTCTTGTTTGGCCTGTCGTTGCTTCACTGTATTGCACTTCTTTCAGGGTCGGCTCCAAGGGGGGGGGCATTAGGGGGCAATGCCCCCCCCAAATAGAATGCTGTGCCCCCTCAAAAAATAATTTTGTTAAAGTATAAATAAGAAATACTGGCATTGGCTATAAATTAAATGGCTACACTTTCCTGCAGAATATTCAGGTCTGCTCTTATTTTGACTCTCATACATGCTTTGTAAATGCGTGCCCGCCCCTTGTGGAAAAAAATGCCCCCCCCATCGAATTCGTTCTGGAGCCAAGTCTGACTTCTTCTACAAATTGACCAGAATATTTTGGCAGGTTTCATTCCAAGAAGGAACACCTTGTTTCTTCTTGCTTGCCCAGACAATAGAAATGTACTCCTGAGATAGAGAGTTTGATAAGCCAAATAAATACGCTGTGTGTTGGAAAGAGAAAGAGTGTTCTGTCTGTCTGACGATGTAGTCTGTCCTGGATGTAAGTCTGTCCTGACGATGTTGTAAGTCTGTCCTGTCGATGTAAGTCTGTCCTGTCGATGTAAGTCTGTCCTGTCGATGTAAGTCTGTCCTGTCGATGTAAGTCTGTCCTGTCGATGTAAGTCTGTCCTGTCGATGTAAGTCTGTCCTGACGATGTAAGTCTGTCCTGTCGATGTAAGTCTGTCCTGACGATGTAAGTCTGTCCTGTCGATGTAAGTCTGTCCTGACGATGTAAGTCTGTCCTGTCGATGTAAGTCTGTCCTGTCGATGTAAGTCTGTCCTGTCGATGTAAGTCTGTCCTGACGATGTAAGTCTGTCCTGTCGATGTAAGTCTGTCCTGTCGATGTAAGTCTGTCCTGACGATGTAAGTCTGTCCTGTCGATGTAAGTCTGTCCTGTCGATGTAAGTCTGTCCTGTCGATGTAAGTCTGTCCTGTCGATGTAAGTCTGTCCTGACGATGTAAGTCTGTCCTGTCGATGTAAGTCTGTCCTGTCGATGTAAGTCTGTCCTGTCGATGTAAGTCTGTCCTGACGATGTAAGTCTGTCCTGTCGATGTAAGTCTGTCCTGACGATGTAAGTCTGTCCTGTCGATGTAAGTCTGTCCTGACGATGTAAGTCTGTCCTGTCGATGTAAGTCTGTCCTGACGATGTAAGTCTGTCCTGCGATGTAAGTCTGTCCTGTCGATGTAAGTCTGTCCTGACGATGTAAGTCTGTCCTGACGATGTAAGTCTGTCCTGTCGATGTAAGTCTGTCCTGTCGATGTAAGTCTGTCCTGACGATGTAAGTCTGTCCTGTCGTCGATGTAAGTCTGTCCTGACGATGTAAGTCTGTCCTGACGATGTAAGTCTGTCCTGACGATGTAAGTCTGTCTGACGATGTAAGTCTGTCCTGACGATGTAAGTCTGTCCTGACGATGTAAGTCTGTCCTGTCGATGTAAGTCTGTCCGCTTTGCTTTCCAAGTTCAAGCATGAGTACAGCACAGTCAATCGATAGAAAGCTAATGTCCTATTATATTTACAGTAAATAAGGTAGGCCTACTTCTTCTAGTAAGATAGTGTATAGGGGTCCTAGCTGTAAAAACGGCACACTCTTGTGTCTTTTACAAATTGACCATAACAACAATATTTTGGAAGGTTTCATTCCAGGAACGAACAATTTAGATTTTTATGAATATCGCAACATTGAAAACATATTTCCACCAATTTTAGACCAGAACAGTGAGGCATCCTAGAGTGTAGGTCGGAAATATTAGCCCAGAAAAACCCTGGTAACCCTCTTTTCTTACTTTGTGTGGGCCTATTATCAAAGGGGTACTCAATTAGGAACCCAGAAGGACCACTCCATTCAGTCCAGGGTCCGGAACAGTAACGCTACGGCTACACCAAGCGCGGAAATGTTCACGCGCGGAAAATCGAACTTTCACGGAGCGGATCTTTTATTTAGCCGGCTACTTAATGGTCCACTCTGTTTGAAATTTGCGATTTTCGGAATCAACTTTTTTGGTCGGGTTTTGTCACGCCATGATTTTCTCTAAAGAAGAAACAGGTAGGCTACCGTTAGCAAATCGATTAGTCTGCGTGTTGAAAATGACACCACAGATGTTGCGGCCAACGTTGAGTGAGTTGTCATGGTGATTACAGTTAATACAGATCCTGATCGGACCTTTGGATTGGACACGGAAGATAGAAACCACATCTAGTACATTTAGTCATTTAGCAGACGCTCTTATCCAGAGCGACTTACAGTAAGTACAGGGACATTCCCCCTGAGGCAAGTAGGGTGAAGTGCCTTGCCCAAGGACACAACGTCATATGACACAGCCAGGAATCGAACCAGCAATCTTCTGATTACTAGCCCGATTTCCTATCCGCTCAGCCACCTGACTCCCTAGTAGGAACACAATATAGGCTATTGTGCGAAATCACACACCTATGACTTGGATTAAGACTAAATCAGAATGGTGATTTTGGCTTCGGTCCAAGTCTGCTTATTGATATACCTCCGCCCTCTCTCAAAGATAGACGTCTATGACGGTACTTCCAGCTAAACTTATCTTTCTTGGTTGTTATTTGGCTGGTCCAGACAATAGAAATGTACTCATGTGATACAGTTTAGTCACGTACATGCCATAGAACAAAAGTCAAGACTCTTTGATACCAAGATACTGGGTTTGAGATAATCTTCCATGGAACTTTCTTTGCCTGGCTGTGGGCGGTTCCATCAATGATTGGTTGGTAATAATGAACTCTGTTCAGAGCTTAAAAAGAGGTGAGAAGATGCTAAAATCCATCATTGGTTCACCAGAAACAGGTAAGACTTTTCCATATGCAGAAATCTTTAATTCTGTGCTATTTATTTGTGTTCTTTTGTTGTAAAACAGTGTAGTGTAAAACAGGGTATAACCCTCAACAACATTACTGCCTTCAAGCTTGGATCTTCATCCAAAAGCCTAAAACAGAACCTTCAACTTGGGTTTAGACCAAAAGGAAGGCAGCCTGTTTTACAAATTGAGTTAGCTCACAGAGAAAGACTTGCGTAAATCATATAAAAGTACATTTCTGTTTAACTCAGTTGACTGCTTTGATGTCAATAAACAAGTCAACTTTGTTGGTGAACTCCTGTTACATCACAAATTGTTATTAGTGTGTTTGCTGACAAGCAAAAACACTATTGTTATCCTGTATACTTATTTAATGTTTCACACCATTTAAGCTAGAAACACCGTTAAAACTTCACTTGATTTAGTCTGAACTGATTTAGTGTGCTATTACTTTTCTCACAGATAACTTTTAAAGTTGTTTAAGTTATTAAAGTTTAAAGTGCTTAAAAAATGAATGGGTTTCAATGGTTCAGAATTTTCAAGTACATTTTTTACACTGTTTAACACTTTCTTGCTTGAATATGCAGACATTTTCAAATAATATACTTGCACTGTTTATACCATTTTGAAGACAAGATGTAAGGCTTTCTAATGATGTAAGTATTTATATGATTACGTTAGGCAAATCATCCTTTATCAAGACGATTTCACGGAGCCATTCTGACAAAAATCATCTCCGTCATCAATACTGTTTTAGAAAACGTCATTTTTAACCACTTTCAATACAAGATAGAGGACAGGTTAGATTGTATGAAATGTGCGTAATTTTTTGTCATGAATTCAGAACAGAAGACAGATTTAAGATAGACTATTTTGTTTAAAAGCTATGACCACTGAGGTGATGAGTGGAAACGCATACGTAAATGTTGCTCCATACCGATAACAGATAACACGTTACATTTGGAAGCCGATAACCGATACATGCCGATAACCGATACCGATAACCGATACATGCCGATAAATACAAAGCCTGAGTCTGATTACAAAAACAAAAGGCAGACAACTACAGTGGACATCTGATTAAAACCTTAACTTCTTCTGCCAAAATGAACAGATTTCTTGAATTTTGCATTTAATCATACATTACTATGGCCGACTTTTATATAAAAAATATATATTGCCTGAAAAATAAGTGGTTCAACAAGGGGAAATAATCCATAATTTATCGGCTTTAATTTATAGACCACATTTTCTTATCGGACCGATAACAATAACACAAGAAACTAGAGAGGGTGCAATTTCTGGAGAAATTGTGGGGTGTACTTGCGTCGGTTTGCAGATGGGTCACATTTTCAAGGCGTGAAATTGATTTAGTGAAATAAAACCAAAAGTACTTTTCAAACACATTAGATACCCTGACTTTAAGCATCATCTATATTTCTTCACAGGTTGAAGATGGAGAGAAAGTGTCTACTTGTCTGTTTCGTGTCACTGCTGCTCCTCCCACTGGTCACAGCCTCTGGTAACCTCCCCCTCACCACAGAAGACCTCCCCCTCAACACAGAACACCTCCCCCTCGACAACACAGCTGACCTCCCCCTCACCACAGAAGACCTCCCCCTCAACACAGAACACCTCCCCCTCGACAACACAGCTGACCTCCCCCTCGACACCACAGCTGACCTCCCCCTCAACACCACAGCTGACCTCCCTGTCCTCAACGCAATCAGTGACCTAAGAAATGTTAAATTCGGCCACACATTCCCTCATCATGGCCTGTCGTTGCTTCACTTTATTGCATATTATTTGCTAATTGACCAGAACAACATTATTTTGGCACGTTTCTCTCCAGGAAGGAATGACTTTGGTTTTCATGAATATCGCAACATTGAAAACATATTTCCACACATTTTAGACCAGAACAGAGAGGCCTACTACTCTGTAGGAAATATTAGCACCGGAAATCCTGGCAGCACTTCACTCCCTCCTTATGTTACGTGGGCCTATTATCAAACCATTAGCCCAGATAGAAACAGAGACCGGATTGTTATCCGATTCAACATGTTCACTGAACAAGTTCAGGAAATATACATAACACAGCACATCTACGACAATAAGTACGACTCCACCCTGACCAACCGCATCAGCGTCAACCTCCTGAGAGAGATTCAGCAACTTTTGATCAACGTGCCGGACAGTCATAACGTCTTCCTGGCCCTATCTGGCTATGATTGGCCCTCCTATAGTGAAACCAATTACTGTTACTTTACTGTCATTCAGGAAACTGGAAGATTCGTGTCGAAGGACACATCTTCAGCCAATCATCTCGCAGCTTCACATCCTGACAGACAAACTCAGTGTGCTGATCTGAAGCTGCAGGTGCGCACTACACATAACGGCTACGCTCGCATGAGGTGGTCCAACATCCCTTCAGACCTGCTAGAAGTGGGAACAACGTTGGAGCTCTACAATGACACCTCAGTTTTAGAGTTATTAGTTATTGAAGAGGACAGCTATGGATTCCATGACACCAACCAGTACCTGAACCCTGGACTGCAACTCCGACTCGTGACCAGGGATGGTGTCGTCAGACTGAGCCCCAAGCTGGACGATGCTTTCTGGGGTCTCCCCACTGAGGTTCCTTATTATGATGTCAGTCTGCAGCTGTACACGAAGGACGGCTGGGCCTCCGCTCGTCTCTACATTAAGAAATCCTTTACTGAATGGAAAAGCACTTTTGAACACTCCTGGGTTGGATTTTACCACTCACATGGAAAAGTTAATAAAGATTACGCTAAGTGGCAGCGGGTAACTTCTTTCACGCTCCGGAGCTTCAACTCTGATTATGACGTCTATGAATATCAATCAAGCATGTTTCTGTCACCGGGGGCACAGGCACGCCTTTTCCTGACGAAAGAATATGACCTTGGTGCGAGCACTGAACCATGGGAAAGTGAAAACTTTTAAAACAAGTGTCTTGTATTCCTCTCCTTTTATTCATGATGAATTATGATGCTCAAAAGCCTTAATCAATTAATTATTTTATTGTTTTAATGAAGTTGATGTTGACTGACTATAATCACTGAAGCTGAAGTACTTCTCCCTGATTAAAAGTAGATTTTTTTCTTTTTTCTGAAAAATCGAGTTAATTTAAGATGATTTTCAAAAGGCTCCATGACGTTGTCCACACGACATCTGAAAATAAAATACATTTGGATAACTTTCAATACGTTTTGAGTGTTTTATTTTACATGTGTAGCTATTTCACATTTTACACACACACACACACGAGTGTGCATATATTTTACAGCTAGGACCCCTATACACTATCTTACTAGAATTATTGTGAGTATAATAGGACAATATAATATGCTTTCTATTGGACTGAAATCTATGGGCTGTGCTCATGCTTGAACTTGAAAAGCATGAACAGATTTATATCGACAGGACAGACAAACACCATCACTCTCTGTCTCTTTCCAACACACAGTGTATTTATGGCGCTTATCAAACTGTATCTCTCACAAGTACATTTATATTGTCTAGACAAGCAAAATAACACTTTTGCAAAGATTTATTGTAATAAAAAACAGGAAACAGTTTAGCTGTGAGGACCGTCTTTAGATGTGAAAAATCTGATTACTAAACAAACTTGATTATTCAGAGTGAAAACTTGTATCAACTTTTAATCAGGTAGAAAAGAACAGCAACAGCAGTTAAAATCAAGGAAATGTAAACAGAGAAGAAACAACCAATCAGAACACAATACCAAATCAAACAGGAAGTACTTCAGCTTCAGTGACTAGAGACAACATCAACTTCATTAAAACTTCATGAAATCACTATTAGTAATTCACTGATGAAGGCTTTTAATAAACATATTAAATTCTTAAAAACTGTGTGAGAAGAATACTGGTCCCTGTTTTAGAAGGTGTCACTTTCCCATGGTACAGTGGCTGTAACATATTTATACTCTTTGGTAGGGAAAAAGCGCACTTGTGCCCCAGGAGAAATACGCATATTTGATTGATATTCATAAACGTTATAATCAGAGTTAAATCTCCGAGAATTGAAATCTTTTGCCCACTGGAACGTACTGTATTGTGCTGCGCCACTTTTGTCTGAGGGGTAAAATCCAACCCATGAGTTTTCAAAACGCTCTTTCCAATTAGTAAAAGACTTCCTAATGTAGAGGCGAGCACAGGCCTGGCTTTCCATCACATATAGTTGCAAACTGGCCTCAGAACCAAGGATATAATTTTCAAATTTCGTGGGGAGGTTCCAGTGTGCATCATCCAGCTTGGGGCTCACCCTGATGACATCATCATCCTGGGACACGAGTCGGACCTGTAGTCCAGGGTTCAGGCTGTGTGTAGTGCTATAGGCTTCTTTGCTGGCCCCATTAATAAAGATTGATGTCAAAACACAGTCTTTGTAGAGCTGCAACTTTACGCCGACATTTAGAAGGTTTGAAGGGATGTTGTCCCATGTCATCCGAGCGTAGCCATCGTGTGTAGTGCGCACCTGCAGCTTGATGTCAGCGCACTGCTTTGATCTGGAAGTATCCTCAGCTGCAGCAAGACTGTCAGACTCAGAGACAAATCTTCCCATTTCATTAATCAAGCAGTAATGGTTGTCTCTATAGGAAGGCCAAACATAGCCGGCTTGATCCAGAAAAGCAGTTTTACTGTCCGGCACGTTGATCAAAAGCAGCTGAATCTCTCTCAGGAGGTTCACACTGATGCGGTAGGTGTTGGTGGAGTCGTACAGGTCATTGCTGTAGACGTGCTGTGTTATGTATACGGCCTTAATTCGATGGGTGATCAAATTGAATTGTATAACAATCCGGTCATTTTTTCTGTCCGGGTTATAAGTTTGATAATAGGCGTCTGTAACATAAGGAGGGAGTGAAGTGCTACCAGGATTTCTGGGGATGAGATTTCCCACGCTGTAGTAGGTCTCTCTGTTCTGGTCTGAAATGGGTGGAAATATATTTTCCTTGTTGTCATACTCATGAAAACCAAAGTCATTCCTACCTGGAAGGAAAACTGCCCAAATGCTGTCGTTCTGTTCAATTACCAAAAATGTTGCAATGCAGTGAAGCAACGAAAGGCCATGCCGAGGGAATGTGTGGCCAAATTCAACATTTCTAAGGTCACTGATTGTGTTTACTACAGGAAGGTCACTAGAGGCTGTGGACAGTGGGAGGACAGGGAGGTCACTAGAGGCTGTGGACAGTGGGAGGACAGGGAGGTCACTAGAGGCTGTGGACAGTGGGAGGACAGGGAGGTCGCTAGAGGCTGTGGACAGTGGGAGGACAGGGAGGTCACTAGAGGCTGTGGACAGTGGGAGGACAGGGAGGTCGCTAGAGGCTGTGGACAGTGGGAGAACAGGGAGGTCACTAGAGGCTGTGGACAGTGGGAGAACAGGGTAGTCTTCTGTGTTGAGGGGGAAGTGTTCTGTGGTGATGGGGAGGTCTTCTGTGTTGAGGGGGAGGTGTTCTGTGGTGAGGAGGAGGTGTTCTGTTGTGAGGGGGAGGTCTTCTGTGTTGAGGGGGAGGTTACCAGAGGCTGTGTTTGATGGGAGGAGCAGCAGTGAAACGAAACAGAGAAGTAGACACTTTCTCTCCATCTTTAAACTGTGAAGAAAGGAAGGAAAACTGAACCCACAATGTCCACTTGTTTATGTACATCAAAGCAGTCGATGGACAATTCAACAGAAATGTACTTTGATATGAGTTGTGCAGCCCAGCCTTGATGGAACCTAAACAATAAGACAGTTTCTCTACGAGCTAACTCACTGTGGACAGAAGCTTCCCTGCTTTTGGTCTAAAGTCTTGTCTTTAGCTTTAGGATGAAGATCTAAAATAACAGTTGGCCATGTAACAAACATCTACCATTGTATACATTATGTACAGTATATCCTAAATATATACAGTATATATCGTAGGATAGGGGTAGGATGTGTTTGTTCGTCAGAAAGGTTTTGGGGTCAAAAGAAAAAGTCTGAGTGAAATATCTTTCAGAATCAAGGATCTTCTAAGGACCCTAACTCTGTTTTCAGGCTTTGTCTTCTAAACTAGAACATTCTCCCCGTTATTTTGTGCAAACGGAAATTGTACGCTACAAAATAACTTGAATAGAACTTAGAACTTTCAACACAACCCAAAGTTCTAAATTGAATAACACAGATTGAAAGATCTCCACAACTACAAAGTTAAGTCTTACCTGTTTGTGTTGAACCAATGATGAATCAATCTCAGAGCACTTGCCTTCTACTCACTAGGCAGGCGTGTGTGTGAGTATGTGTGTGTGTGTGTACATATGCCAATCATGCCAAGGGGTGGGGGCAGTGGAGAACTGGACTTAACTGGAGCCCGACAGTGAGACTTGACCTAGTGCCAGTGATGTCATGAGTCACCATGACGATGATGTGGTTACTGCTTCCTCTGTCAGGAGAAGAAAAAGAACAAACTGTTTGTAGTGAAGAGCAGAACATCCAACTTCGTTTTATTTACTGACCTCGAGTTTATTCACTGACCTGTTCAGTAACAGTGTGTGTGTGTGTGTGTGTGTGTGTGTGTGTGTGTGTGTGTGTGTGTGTGTTTAAGTTATGTGTGTACTCTACAGTTCAATCGTTTGTGGTCAGCAGACTTGGTACTTTAGACATGTTTTGACACATTTCCTATTCAAACTAATTTCAGTTCTGTTTTCTTATACAGTCTTGTGAGTCTTTTCACCACAAAGAAAACGCACTGTAGACGAGAGTATAAGTGATGAAAAACATTTTATGCTGACCACAAAAAAACTGGCTTGTCTAGTGTTTCCTCTTTCTAAATTCTGTGGATTAATTCCACTTCGTATAAAGCATACTAAAAACCCATTTGCACATGTTAACAAACAATTTCGAAAAAAATTATTCTAACATAAAGGTGTGTTTTGATATAAGTAATTAACTCAGTAATTTTCATGATGATATCTAAAGGTTAACATTTCCCTATTCACGTGAGAAAAAGAATGAATAGGCACATGAATAGGCTCTATCTGGGTATTTTTTGCAACTTTCCCCTAATGTGATTCCTCTGGGCTTTTTTTAATCTTAAAACATATTGGGGGACACAAAATCAGTTGAGTTTGCTTCTGTTGCAATTTTCATAAAATGACTGGACTATAACGTACAACACAGTCTGTCTAAACAAGGACCCAAACGTGATCAGTTCAGGTCCAAATGGTTGACAAATCGCTCCAGTGTAGACAAAATAAATACATATATAAATCAAATACAAGACCACTTGTCCTACCAGTCGAAGGTTTTTTCTTTCTGTTCCGTCTCTCACCAGAGGTCGCTAGCATGCCGATTAACTAGTAGAAAGTGAAAGTGATGGTGTTATGGCTCGCCAGTCTGCACTCCACTCCAGTACTCCGGGAAACTAGTAACTACGTTGCAGACGATGGTTCAATCAGTCAAATGTCCCAAAAAATAGAAGGGAAGAAGGACACGGCCGGGGTAACTACAGTTCTCCAACCGTAGCGGAGGGGACTTCGCTTCGGTTGGTCTAGCCAACCGCAAAACAAAACAATCTGGAAGAACATTTGCTATTGTATTGGCAAAACAACACATGTTCTTCTCTCAATCAAACTCCAACACAACTCAGTAATCAATATTATTACCATCCGGTATTAATAATCATTAGCTACCTGTCTGGTCATCAAACGGATACATACAACAACAGACAATCATGATAGGCCTACTTCATTTTTGGTAAACAACTTTTATTGTATTGTAATCCGATAATTATTCAGATTGAGGGCCAAACAAGCCTTGTGCAGCCTGTTTGTTAACAGTTTAAGATCTACTATTAATTTTGAGCATGTTTTTTGTAAGCAAAAAAAATGAAAATAGAAATTAAAATAAATTATTTCTTAAAATATTTATGCTTTTTCAGAGTTATATTGTATGATATTTATTTTAATTTAATCCAATACTTTAAGACGAATTAAATAGTGGTAAGATGCTATGAAACTTGTTTTTAACAAAATATTTACATTGTTTGTGGAGCAAGCTATCCTTCCTATCAAATGTTATTCATGAAAAATATCTCAATGTCTGAAAAATATCTCAATATAATAATGTCAAAATAAACTGGGAAACTAGTCCTAATTGTTTTGTACCAGGTTGCACCTTGCCAGCAGAGAACACCAGTGATCTAACACTGAACACGTTGCATCATCAGGAATCATTCAAGATTTTTAGTCACTGTCAACTTTCAGTTCCTATTATCTACCTAATAATAATAACATTGATTTAGCAGATGTTTTTATCGAATGCTATGAACAGTCCAGGGGAGATTTTAACCATACTATTGTCCTATTATACCTATATAGAGTACTTCTATAGTAAGATAGTGTATAGGGGTCCTAGCTGTAAAAACTGCACACTCCTGTGTATATGTGTATATATGTAATGTAACTAGAGCCCGACCGATATATCGGCGGGCCGATATTATCGGCCGATATTAGACATTTTCCAAACTATCGGTATCTGCATTTATAATGGCCAATAAAAGTTTTTTTTGTTATTGTGGTTTTGTTCAAAGGACTTTAAGTTTCATATCTTAACTCTATATTTTTATACTTGTTTATCAGAACTTTAATATATTTTGAAGTTCCTCTGTTCTGTTGTGACAATAAAACAAAGTTTATTTTTAAACTGCATTATCATATTATTTTAGTGAGGACTCATAAATAATAACAGGAGTCAGATAGCTGAGCGGCCAGGGAATCGGGCTATTAATCAGAAGGCTCAATTCCCGGCCGTGCCAAATGACGTCAAATTAGCGTCTGCTAAAAATGACTAAGGGCCAATCCCAATACATCCCCTTACCCTTTCCCCTTACCCCTACCCCTTGGTTTTGCGCGTTCGCGTGAGACCTAGTGGTGTCCCAATACTCTTTTTGAGCTAGGGGTAGGGCTAAGACGAAGGGGTATACACCCCTTGAAACCAAGTGAGATCGGGACCTTACTTGAAACCAAGGGGTATGCGAATACTGCGCGACCGGCAACAATGGCGGCCAGATCATCCCGAGAGTCCGATAAATGATATATTTGCGGCTTAATTAATTTATTAAAAAAATAAACAACTAATGTTAAGGAAATCAGTTTGTTTTGTTGCGCGTTTCTATTTTTTATTTTTTATATATATATATCGGCCGATATATCGGAATATCAGATTTTTAAATCATCAAATATTCGTATCGGTATCGGCCTTAAAAATCCTTTATCGGTTGGGCTCTAATGTCAACCCTACAGAGTTGTATTCTTGCAAAGTCCAAAGTAATGTATGGGCGTTATCCCTTACATGCTTCCTTGAATTTAACAGCTGTAGCTGTTTTTTCTTCCTGATTAAAAGTCTGAAATCAACAAAACTCTTGTGTGAAAGAGACTCTGGTCCCAACATTTTCCTTTTCTAAGCAATGTATGTAACACCATTGCAATAAATCATTAATCATGCTTTTTGTGGGCAAAACCCTAACATCTATCTAGTTGTCCTGACTCCCCTTAAGCTGAGTGGATGGGAGGTGAAACTGGCCTTTCTTTTAAGAGGAAGTAAATACCTGTTAATATTTGGCTTTTCCAGACCATAGAAATGTACTCTTGATAAGTACTCAGTTTGATAAGCTGAATAAATACCTTATGTGTTGGAAAGAGAAAGAGAGTGATGGTGTTTTGACTGTCCGGTCAATATAAGTCTGTTTATCTTTTAAGTTCAAGCAAATTGGGTGAAACTTAATTTAACAGAATTGGGCCTGGCAGCAATGAATGTGCAAAGTATTGTCACCACTTAACCCGCCCCCCCCACCAGACCCCTACATGGACCCCCTGGGCCCTGTTGATGTCACCTCAATGAGAACTACAAAACACACTTTGTTACACCCCTACTTTATAAACTATGTGAGATAACAGTAGTGGGCCTTGCCGGGAGCATCCACACCTGTACATATCCAAACAAATAGGCTTTTGACATGATCATATAAAATTCTGAATATTGTCGTATTCTGAACAATAATGGAATGATGTGTGTTCTACTGCTGCCTACTGCTTTCCACACTTTAGTGAAAGTGCATTCGTGTTGAGGAATTAATTAGCCTAGTATTTCTCAACATCAGAGGTCTACCGTTTTTCAGTCCTTGCTTGACGCTAACGACTGTGTTACTAATACTTTTTGAACTGCGCACTTCTCATCCTAAAATATTTGCTGCACTTGTAGCGTTTTGGAGAAAAAAATGATTTGGCAAATGTAAAAATGTAAAATGTACAATATAGTAAAGGCATAATTAGCTATGTGTAGGCCTAGGCCTACTGTTGTGAGCCAACCCTCATGCCAGAATTCACAATTTGAGGCACGTATGCGTTAGCATTATTTCTGTGAAAATCAATTTAGAAAGCTTTACATGGTAAAGCATTGTAATTTTATTTGAAAACTTCCTTGAAAATGTATGACTCATGTAAAAGGAGTCTGTGCCAACAGGTACTCATGAAGATCATTGTTCAGGTTAGGACATTCCTGATCGCCTGACAGCCTGGTGTATATATAACTGAGATCTCTCTCTACTCCTCACATCAACACCCAGCATCACCTTCATCTCAGAAGAAGACTTCCACAGGTGAGTTCTATGACTAGGGTTGACATCTGGACATGTTTTATTTTTAATTATTTGCCAACACCACCAAACGCAGATAGACTCTAACATTTTGATTCATTATTTAGTTTGTTTTATTACTTTTGGATCACTATTTGGTTGGGACTGTTTTTGAGGAGCTTACTAAAGTTGACGTCATAGTAAAAAGAGCTCATTCATAACCATAAAAACATTTGCTGTTAAAAATCTAAAGTCTTTTCTTTTATACTTTTCTCTTACAATGGGAAACACCACAAGTTCAAGACACCTAAACATCAGTGAAATCATGGTAAGGTATTTGTACATGTGCTGGTTAGAATCCAGTGGTAAACATAAAATGTCTAGAAATTAAAACACCCTTCCTCATTCCAGGAGTTGGATCTAAAGAATCAGCAGATAAATGTTGGAAAAAAAATTAGAGTGGAAGGGATTATTCCTGCTAATTGCAAAAGGTAAGATATGATAAGAGGTAAAATGACCTTTAAGAGTCAACTAAACTAACTCTTGTACCACATTGTTTTCTAAAACAGCCCACCGGCATGTTAGGTTTTGTGTAAAACCCATCATATTGAGAGAGTGTACACATGACTGAGTTGTACAACTGTTAGTGATTTCAAACCCCATCTTCTGTGCTTTCAGGTTTGAAATAGCCATGGGTAAGGATTCTGACAATTTTGCAGTTTCCTTGAAAGTCCTTTGGGATGATCCTAAAAACGGGAAAATAGTTGAGATCAACTAATTTATTGACGGGAAATGGGGCATTCCTGATAGGATCCCTAACAACCTGACTAAGAGCAGTTATTTCATGGTAAGAACTTGCAGTATGATGGAGGGAAATGGAAATGCATACAAGCTTTTGTTTGAAACGGGAAGCTATTCAAAAAGTTGTTGTTTAATGGCATTCAACTCCAGTCACGTTATGGGGGTACTAATACCGTAAAACCCTCCACAGGTTACTATACAGGAGGAACCTGGGTTTATATTCAAGATACAAATGAATAATGGTGAGGAAAACTCGTTCGGCAACCGTGCGAGCATGGCCATCTACTGCGTCAAGATCAAGGGTGACTTGCTGCTGAAGTCCCTCCAAGTGTGACAGACGTACCAACACTGCTGTTTCTGCTCAGGGAGACAATCATTAGTGTTGATGCATTAAACAAGAATCTGGAGGCAGAATTAAGAGGGGATCATTTATTGTTCCTATGAAATGTATCAAATGTCTTTCTGACTATTGGCTATGTTCATGTTTTGATTGGTAAAAAAAAGGCATGAGCTGTAAATTCAAGAGTTAATAAAAAACGAAATCTTGCAACCTCTCACTTTGAAGATTATTTCATTACAAGCAACAGGATGCTAGAGAGTTGCAATGTTGGTACAATAAAACCAGTACACGGTATGGTTTCATCAGAGCTGGCCTAAGCTTCTAATTCATCAAGTCACTGACTGTACACAAACAAGGAATTTACTATGGCGGGCAGGTGCATACAAGGAATGCAGGTGCATTTAGAGAAATTACTCGACACAGGAATCAAACCCAGGACCTTTAGAATTTGTGCATTTATGACATGTGACTCCACATGGAGAACACATGTTCGTGTCGATGCTGAGGAGAGCTTGCAAGGGGAAAGTTGTGTTCTTACAATAAACCTTTTATCTCTAGAACACTAGGTGCCGCTGCGTTCAAAGCTCTCAGGTACTTAGAAGGCATGCCATGAATGACCACATTTGGTGTTGATATTTACATTACATTTACATTTAGTCATTTAGCAGACGCTCTTATCCAGTGCGACTTACAGTAAGTACAGGGACATCCCCCCCAAGGCAAGTAGGGTGAAGTGCCTTGCCCAAGGACACAACTTCATTTTTTTTGGGCACGGCCAGGATTCGAACCGGTAACCTTCCGATTACTAGCCCGACTCCCTAAACACCCAGCCACCTGACTCCATATATCAAATATCTTAAGCATACGTCATGGACAGAAGATGTAGAGAAGGCAGCATCTCTCTTTTCATACCATCTCTGCACCCGACTCAGCCAGTATGCCCTCAAACCCAGGAAATCAAAATCTGCCTGGATGCCACGACAACAAGCAACAAACAATATGAAGCCAGGATGGAGTGGACAAGATGTTCAAAAAACTTGTAATAGGCCTACATTTTTATTTTTATTTCTTTTCTTTACATATAAGTAACTCAGTAATTTTCATGATGATATCTAAAGGTTAACATTTTACCCTATTCACGTGAGAAAATGAATGAATAGGCACATGAATAGGCTATATCTGGGTCTTTTTCGAAACTTTCCCCAAATGTGATTCCTCTGGGCTTTTTTTAATCTTAGGACATATTGGGGACACAAAATCAGTTGAGTTTGCTCCTGTTGCAATTTGTCCTACCTTTTTTCATAAAATGACTGGACTATAACGTACAACACAGTCTGTCAAAACAAGGATCCAAAAGTGATCAGTTCAGGTCCAAATGGTTGACAAATCGCTCCAGTGTAGACAAAATAAATACATATATAATTATATATAACCATTTTTTTCTTTCTGTTCCGTCTCTCACCAGAGGTCGCTAGCATGCCGATTAACTAGTAGAAAGTGAAAGTGATTGTGTTATGGCTCGCCAGTCTGCACTCCACTCCAGTACTCCGGGAAACTAGTAACTACGTTGCAGACGATGGTTCAATCAGTCAGGACACGGCCGGGGTAGCTACAGTTAGTCTAGCCAACCACAAAACAAAACAATCTGGAACAACATTTGCTATTGTATTGGCAAAACAACACATGTTCATTTCTCACACTTTCATTTCTAATGGCCGCACAACACCACAGATGTTCACATGTAAAATAAAACAAGTATTTTATGTTCAGATGTTTTGTGTGGACAATTCCATAAAACCTCATAAAAAATCTGATTACTAAATGAACTTGATTCTTCAGAGTGAAAACTTTTAATCAGGTAGAAGAGAACAGCTACAGCAGTTAAAATCAAGGAAGTGTAAACAGGAAGAAACATCCAATCAGAACAAAATACCAAATCAAACAGGAAGTACTTCAGCTTCAGTGACTAGAATCAGTCAATTTCATTAAAACATTCATAAAATCATTAATTGATTATGGCTTCATGAGCATCATAGGACTAATACATAAAAAAAAATTGGATTAGGAATAACTTGCACTTTCCCATGGTTCAGTGGCTGCACCAACGTCATATCCTTTTGTAAGGAAAAAGCGTGCCTGTGTCCCAGGTGACAGAGACATGCGTGATTGATATTCATAGACGTCATAATCAGAGTTAAAGCTCTGGAAAGTGAAATAAATTGCCCACTGGTACGTCAAGTATTGGTCATCATCTTGTTTGTCTGATTGGTAAAATCCAACCCACGAGTTTTCAAAAACGTCTTTCCATTCAGTAAAGGATTTCTTAATGTAGAGACGAGCGGAGGCCCAGCCGTCCTTCGTGTACAGCTGCAGACTGGCATTAAAAGAAGACATGTTAGTGGGAAGGCTCCAGAATGCACCGTCTAGCTCGGAACTCAACTTTATGACATCATCATCCTTGGTCACGAGTCGGAGCTGCTGTCCAGGGTTCAGGTACTGGTTGGTGTCATGGCATCCATAGCTGAAGACGTCAATAACTAAATACGCTAAAACGTTGTCTTTGTCATCGCAGAGCTCTAACCTCACGCCCTCGTTTAACATGTTTGAAGGGATGTTGTCCCATCTCATGCGAGCGTAGCCATACTTTGTAGTGCGGACCTGCAGCTTAATATCAGGACACTGATTTTCTCTGGCATTATCTAAAGCTGTGAGAGGATTGGCTGAAGATGTGTCCCTTCGATAACGTCCTGGGTGGTCAGTACGGCAGTTCCGTGGTCTCCAGAGTCTCCCTGCTGAACTCAGGAAGGCTTCATTGTTCCTATATTGCTGAATCTCTCTCAGGAGGTTGACACTGATGCGGTAGGTACGGACGCGGTCGTAGTCATTGCTGTTTAAGATGTGCTGTGTTATGTATATTTCCTGAACCTGTTGGGTGTTCTCGTTGTGTCTGATAACAATACGGTCTCTGTTTCTGTTTGGGTTCAAATAGGCTCGATAATAGTCTTCTCTAACATATTCAGGGAGTGAAGTGCTACCGGGGATCCTTGGGGGGTTAAGATTTCCTACACTGTAGTAGGCCTCTCTGTTCTGGTCTGAAATTCGTGGAAATGTGCCTTCAATGTTGCGAAATATATGAAAACCATAATCACCTCTTTTTGCATTGAAATATGGCACAATATTGTTGTTTTGATCAATATCCAAACTATTTGCAATAAAGTATAGCAAGGCCAGGCCATGCCGAGGGTATGTTTGGCCGAATTCAACATTACGAAGGTCACTGATTGTGTTGAGGACAGGGAAGTTTTCTCTTTGGGGGGTAAACTGTTTTTAAGAAGGATTTAGCAGAGAATGTGGCCAGTGGGAAAAGCAGCAGTGACAGGAAACAGAGAAGTAGACACTTTCTCTCCATCTTTAAACTGTGAAGAAAGACAGATGATACTTAATTCTCAGTTTATACCTGTTCTAGACTTTCATAATGTTCTAGACTTTCATAATGACTTGTTTCTGTGTTGTCTGTTGTTGAATCAGAAAGTTTGATCACATGACATCTACTCTCGTTCAAAGTCCTACTACTAACCTACAAATCTCTGCATGGAAAAGCACCACTTTACCTCTCTGGTCTTCTTGCACCCTATCACCCTGTAAAGACACTAAGATGCCGACTATCTGGTGGTTCCCAAAATTAATTTACAAACTGCTGGAGGCAGGGCGTTCTCATATCGAGCACCTCCTCTCTGGAACAGAGCTAACGCTGGGTTAGTGTCTGCATAAAACACCCTTTTGGCTCTGATAAATTGCTGCACTTGAATAGAATTTCAACTTTCAACACGACCCAAATTTCATAATTGACTAACAGAATGAAAGATTTCCACAACTAAATAGTGAAGTCTTACCTGTTTCTGTTGAAGCAACAATGGATCTCAGCATCTTCTCACCTCCTTTTAAACCCTGAACAGGGACAGAGACAGTGATGTCATCAGTCACCATGACGATGATGTGGTTGCTGCTTCGTCTGTCAGAAGAAGAAAAAAGAACAAACTGTCTGTTTGAAGTGAAGAGAAAATCCAACTTCGTTTTAAAGTTTATTCACTGACCTGTTCAGTAACAGGTGGCAGTGTGTGTGTGTGTGTGTGTGTTTGTTTAAGTTCTGTTTTCTTAAAAACACACAAAGACTGTTTCTCATTAACGCACTTAACTTGTTGATATTTTTGCACCATGAGACTTCAACTTCATTTCTTTGTTTTCTCTGAAGTCGTTTTTTATATTTATTCATCCAGAGCGACTTTTCACCAAACCACAAAGTTAAACAAGAGTGAGTGATGAGAAACATGTTATACTAACTAACTAACTGTGTGTGAGAGAGTCTGTGTGTGTGTGTGTGTGTGTGTGTGTGTGTGTGTGTGGTGTGTGTGTGTGTGTGTGTGTGTGTGTGTGTGTGGTGTGTGTGTGTGTGTGTGTGTGTGTGTGTGTGTGTGTGTGTGTGTGTGTGTGTGAGAGAGAGTCTGTGTGTGTGTGTGTGTGTATGGGTGTGTCTGTGTGTGTGTGTGTATGGGTGTGTGTGTGTGGGTGTGTGTGTGTGTGTGGGTGTGTGTGTATGGGTGTGTGTGTGTGTGTGTGTGTGTGTGTGTGTATGGGTGTGTGTGTGTGTGTGTGTGTGGGTGTGTGTGTGTGTGTGTGTGTGTGTGTGTGTGTGTGTGTGTATGGGTGTGTGTGTGTGTGTGTGTGTGTGTATGGGTGTGTGTGTGTCCCACGTTTTATGAACCTGATGCTCAGTCTAAGTGATGACTCTTCTCTCCTCCAGTATGTTCTGCCTAATGTGGTTCCAGTTCCACACAGAGGAGACTGAATGTTCCAGTCAGGACAGGAGCCTGCTAGCCTAGCTAGGACTGGGCTGCTCACTCACAGCGACTGACAAACCACACGCATACGAAACAAACCTCAGCAGCTTCACTTCCATGTGAACTTCAGTGTCTCGTTTGGTTCTTAAAGGGACAGTTCCCTCAGAGTAAAGCTTTCGTTCATAATACTGATCACAGGGTACACGCAGACACGCAGACACACAGACAGGCAGACAGACATAGACAGACAGACATAGGGCCCTATTTTGACGATCAGAAACGCAAGTATGAAAACGCAAAGCGCAAAGCGCAAGTGGGCGGGACTCCAGTGCGGTTACTATTTTGCCGGCGGGATAAATGACTTTGCGCCTGACGCAGATGTAAAAGGGGTAGCTACATTACTAATGGGTGTGGTTTGGGCGTAACGTGCAATAAACCAATCAGAGCGTCATCTCACATTCCCTTTAAGAGCAGCGCTTGTTCCATGGCGGATTGCTATTATAACGGCGGATTTGCCAAGCGCACGCCAGCGGTTCACAGGAGACCGACGTTCTCGTCTCGAAGTGACATTGTATGGGAAAGGCAAAGCAGTTTCATTGCACTAAGTTGCCCACTCATGCTGCTCATTCAAATGTAGCCTATTTTGACATATATGTAATTTTTTTAAATTGCTTAGTTCTTAGAATTAGTTTAACTGTTATACTTTTGTTTACTTAATGTAAGACCCGTAGGGGCCTATATGTTTATTGTTTGCACCTTCCTGCCACAGTAAATTGAAAACCGAATTCTGATTCTAATGTGCATGGGAGAAGAAACCTACTCAAATTAGCTTCGGTTAAACAGGCGTAGGAGTAAATTGCCACAGTTGTTACAATTCAAGTTCACATACATAGAGATTTCTCATGAACATCTTATTAATCATTGACATGAACGAAATGTAACACAGCTAGCCATACAATAAATCAAAACAATAGGCTACGTAGTTTCGCAGGAAGAATACCCTGGCTTCGCCAGCAGTGCGCACGGACCAAGCTTGCGCCCTTAAAATAGCATCTGAATAATGCGCCATTGTCTTTAAACCCCCTTTATCCTGGTCAGTGGCGGAATTGTTTTTCGGAAACTGCAAGATAGCACCAGGGAACGTTTGCGCCGGAACACGCCTCCTTTTTCGCTGAACCGCCTCCGGGAGCGTAAGGTCATTCTGACGTGCGCCCGTGGAGGGAAAAATCCGCTTTGCGTCGAGTGCAAGCTAGGAATGATACTTGCGTCACTGACAAAGTCATTTGCGCTGGGTGCAAGATAGGGCCCATAGTGTGTCTGCCTATCTGCCTGTCTGTGTGTCTGCCTGTCTGTGTGTCTGTCTGTCTGTCTGTCTGCCTGTCTGCCTGCCTGTCTGTCTGTCTGTCTGTCTGTCTGTCTGTCTGTCTGTCTGTCTGCCTGTCTGCCTGTCTGTCTGTCTGTCTGTCTGTCTGTCTGTCTGTCTGCCTGTCTGCCTGTCTGTCTGTCTGTCTGCCTGTCTGTCTGTCTGTCTGTCTGTCTGTCTGTCTGTCTGTCTGTCTGTCTGCCTGTCTGTCTGTCTGTCTGTCTGTCTGTCTTCTAGTCACGGTGACTCACCGCAGTCTGAGCGGATAACCTCTGTAGCCAGACAAACACACAGATCAGTTGTGGATTGAGTGCTTCTTCTTTGCATAATTCGCTTATGAATTCTCAAACGGGGGGAAACAGTAACTTTTTTTTTGCCGCTTACTCTTGTGTCTGCGCTGTTGCGCTTGTTCTGGTCAAAGACTGCGGTCTGTAATCATGCTAAGGGGTGGGGGCACTAGAGAACTGGACTTTACTGGAACCCGACAGTGAGACTTGATCTAGGGCCAGGTCTGTCAAAGAACAGTCCAGAAACAGGGATGTCATCAGTCACCCTGACGATGATGTGGTTGCTGCTTCGTCTGTTAGGGTGCCTTCACACCTGACATGTTTGGTCCGTTTCAATCGGACCATGGTCCGTTTTCTCTGAAAGTCCGGTTCGTTTGGAGAGGTGAGAACACGCATTCGAACTCTGGTGCGGACCAAACAACCGAACCATGGTCCCCCTAAAAAGACAGGAAGTCAGGTTCCAAGTGAACCGTGGTTCGGTTCGCTTGAGGTGTGAACGTAATCAGACTTACTATTCCAGACCTATTCCAGAAAACAAACCAAAATGTAGTGCATTGTGGGACGAAAAAGGATGTTGACACTTGTCAGAGACAGCCGTGCCCGCTAGCCTGCTAGCTGCTCTGAGCCCAGCCAAGCCTCTCAGATGACAGTTTGTTGTTAGAACACAAATCAGTAAAAGAGATGGAGGGCAACACTGGCAACTGGCTAATCTTCTTTTTATTTTTCAAACTCACATTCACATTCACTCTCTCTCTCTCTTGACGTTTCCAAACTAGGTCAGGCTGTGCGAGATGTGTTAACCCTGGCCACAGGACGTGACAGCTCCGACTCGTAGGCCAGAAGAGGACTGGGCTGCTCACTCACAGCGACTGACAAACCACACGCATGTGAACACACGTGTGAACTTCAGTGTCTCGTTTGGTTCTTAAAGGGACAGTTCCCTCAGAGTAAAGCTTTCGTTCATAACAATACTGGTCACAGGGTACACGCAGACACACAGACACACAGACACACAGACACACAGACACACAGACACACAGACAGGCAGACAGGCAGACAGGCAGACAGGCAGACCTGCCTGCCTGCCTGCCTGCCTGCCTGCCTGCCTGCCTGTCTGTCTGTCTGTCTGTCTGTCTGCCTGTCTGTCTGTCTGTCTGTCTGTCTGTCTGCCTGCCTGCCTGCATGCCTGCCTGTCTGTCTGTCTGTCTGTCTGTCTGTCTGTCAGAGTGTAGTGAACCTCATTAGCGAGCTGCAGGAGCAGATGTGTAGAATTCAGCAGGAGATCCAGTTCAGGATCCAGGAGAAACACACCCAGGAGAGCCAGGCCCACACTGGGCCCACGGAGGCCTCAACCCCAGACCAGGGGCTTGCCTGGGACAGTAGCCCAGAGGAGGGCCGTGTCAGCGGGCTGCAGGAGCAGATATGTAGAATTCAGCAGGAGATCTCTCTCTCTCTCTCCCAGGCCAGACAGGAACGGTGAGAATGATGAGGGTTTGGTGCGGAGAGCTCTTCTGGTCACAGTGACTCACCGCAGTCTGAGCGGATAACCTCTGTAGCCAGACAAACACAGATCAGTTGTGGATTGAGTGCTTCTTCTTTGCATAATTCGCTTATGAATTCTCAAACGGGGGGAAACAGTTACTTTTTTTTTGCCGCTTACTCTTGTGTCTGCGCTGTTGCGCTTGTTCTGGTCAAAGACTGCGGTCTGCGTAGACTGCCTCGGGCTGTACCCTGCAGAGGTCTGTGTAGACTACCTCGGGCTGTACCCTGCAGAGGTCTGTGTAGACTGCCTCGGGGCTGTAGACTGCCTCGGGGCTGTACCCTGCAGAGGTGTGTGTAGACTGCCTCGGGCTGTACCCTGCAGAGGTCTGTGTAGACTGCCTCGGGGCTGTACCCTGCAGAGGTCTGTGTAGACTGCCTCGGGACTGTGCCCTGCAGAGGTCTGTGTAGACTGCCTCGGGCTGTACCCTGCAGAGGTCTGTGTAGACTGCCTCGCGACTGTACCCTGCAGAGGTCTGTGTAGACTGCCTCGCGACTGTACCCTGCAGAGGTCTGTGTAGACTGCCTCGCGACTGTACCCTGCAGAGGTCTGTGTAGACTGCCTCGGGGCTGTACCCTGCAGAGGTCTGTGTAGACTGCCTCGGGCTGTGCCCTGCAGAGGTCTGTGTAGACTGCCTCGCGACTGTACCCTGCAGAGGTCTGTGTAGACTGCCTCGGGGCTGTACCCTGCAGAGGTCTGTGTAGACTGCCTCGGGGCTGTACCCTGCAGAGGTCTGTGTAGACTGCCTCGGGCTGTGCCCTGCAGAGGTCTGTGTAGACTGCCTCGTGGCTGTACGATGCAGAGGTCTGTATAGACTGCCTCACGACTGTACCCTGCAGAGGTCTGTGTAGACTGCCTCGGGCTGTACCCTGCAGAGGTCTGTGTAGACTGCCTCGGGGCTGTACCCTGCAGAGGTCTGTGTAGACTGCCTCGTGGCTGTACGATGCAGAGGTCTGTATAGACTGCCTCACGACTGTACCCTGCAGAGGTCTGTGTAGACTGCCTCGGGCTGTACCCTGCAGAGGTCTGTGTAGACTGCCTCGGGCAGTACCCTGCAGAGGTCTGTGTAGACTGCCTCGGGGCTGTACCCTGCAGAGGTCTGTGTAGACTGCCTCGGGCTGTACGATGCAGAGGTCTGTGTAGACTGCCTCGGGCTGTACGATGCAGAGGTCTGTGTAGACTGCCTCGCGGCTGTACCCTTCAGAGGTCTGTGTAGACTGCCTCGGGCTGTACCCTGCAGAGGTCTGTGTAGACTGCCTCGGGCTGTGCGATGCAGAGGTCTGTATAGACTGCCTCACGACTGTACCCTGCAGAGGTCTGTGTAGACTGCCTCGGGCTGTGCCCTGCAGAGGTCTGTGTAGACTGCCTCGGGACTGTACCCTGCAGAGGTCTGTGTAGACTGCCTCGTGGCTGTACCCTGCAGAGGTCTGTGTAGACTGCCTCGTGGCTGTACCCTGCAGAGGTCTGTGTAGACTGCCTCGGGGCTGTGCCCTGCAGAGGTCTGTGTAGACTGCCTCGGGGCTGTACCCTGCAGAGGTGTGTGTAGACTGCCTCGGGCTGTACCCTGCAGAGGTCTGCGTAGACTGCCTCGGGCTGTGCCCTGCAGAGGTCTGTGTAGACTGCCTCGGGCTGTGCCCTGCAGAGGTCTGTGTAGACTGCCTCGGGCTGTGCCCTGCAGAGGTCTGTGTAGACTGCCTCGGGCTCTGCTCTGTGGACCAGGGCAGCATGTCAGGGGGGTGATTGCGTTTCATCCAGCGAGATGATGAGGGATAAGAGCGTTCGCTTCGTGGTCCTCCGCCACCTGGACCCGCTCTGTGACGGGCCATTAGTGTGTCACTCACTCAGCACGCTAACTAGCCCTTAACGAGCCCCCCCACACACACACACACACACTCACACACACACACACTCACACACACACGCACACACTCACACACACACACACACGCTCCTCGCTGCCCACACACACCCCAGCCTCGCAAAGCTGCACAGCGAAGCGCATAAATGCTCACCCGCTTACCTGCACACACACACACGACCAACATGCACACACACAATCATCCACACACGCATGCATGCGCACACACACGTGCGGGTACCTGCTGTGAACATACACACCCTTTAATCCTTACACAGACAAGCATGCACACATCCACACTCGCAGCACGACGCTCATACGTGTGAAGGCACACATACGTGCACGCATTCTGAATCTGTTACCAAACGCACACAAGCACACACACTCAAATATGCACACACACACACACACTCAAATATGCACAAACACACACGCACACACACAGTCAAATATGCACACACACACACACACACTCAAATATGCACACGCACGCACACACACACCCTCAAATATGCACAAACACGCACACACTCACACACGCACACACACACACTCAAATATGCACACACGCACACACACACACATGCACACACACACTCACACACACAAGCACACACACTCAAATATACACACACACACACACACACACACACACGCACACACACACACAAGCACACACACTCAAATATGCACACACACACACACAGACACAGTAAGTGGAGGTGTAGGTGGAGCAGGTCGAGCTGTTAAACAGACAGAGCCCACAGGCCAGCTGTCGTAAAGACACAGGGACTGTGACACTGCGCATGATGATGACCACTGAATTATTCATCTGCACACCTCCACCACCCACAGCTACAGAAACAGGCTGCACACCTCCACCACCCACAGCTACAGAAACAGGCTGCACACCTCCACAGCTACAGAAACAGGCTGCACACCTCCATCATCCACAGCTACAGAAACAGTCTGCACACCTCCACCATCCACAGCTACAGAAACAGGCTGCACACCTCCACCATCCACAGCTACAGAAACAGTCTGCACACCTCCACCACCCACAGCTACAGAAACAGGCTGCACACCTCCACCATCCACAGCTACAGAAACAGGCTGCACACCTCCACCATCCACAGCTACAGAAGCAGTCTGCACACCTCCACCATCCACAGCTACAGAAGCAGTCTGCACACCTCCACCACCCACAGCTACAGAAGCAGTCTGCACACCTCCACCACCCACAGCTACAGAAACAGTCTGCTTCACTGCAGCCAATGGCAGAAGGCCTTATCTACCTATGAAGCACGTAGCTATAGCTGCAGAGTCTATACACGCAGAGTCTATAGCTGCAGAGTTTATACATGCACAGTTTATACTATAGCTGCAGAGTCTATACATGCAGAGTCTATACATGCAGAGTCTATACATGCAGAGTCTATAGCTGCAGAGTCTATACATGCAGAGTCTGTAGCTGCAGAGTCTATACATGCAGAGTCTATACATGCAGAGTCTATAGCTGCAGAGTCTATACATGCAGAGTCTATACATGCAGAGTTTATACTATAGCTGCAGAGTCTATACATGCAGAGTCTATAGCTGCAGAGTCTATAGCTGCAGAGTCTATACATGCAGAGTCTATACATGCAGAGTTTATACTATAGCTGCAGAGTCTATACATGCAGAGTCTATACATGCAGAGTCTATAGCTGCAGAGTCTATAGCTGCAGAGTCTATAGCTGCAGAGTTTATACATGCAGAGTCTATACGTGCAGAGTCTGTAGCTGCAGAGTCTATAGCTGCAGAGTCTATACATGCAGAGTCTATACATGCAGAGTCTGTAGCTGCAGAGTCTATAGCTGCAGAGTCTATACATGCAGAGTCTGTAGCTGCAGAGTCTATAGCTGCAGAGTCTATACATGCAGAGTCTATACATGCAGAGTCTATACATGCAGAGTCTGTAGCTGCAGAGTCTATACATGCAGAGTCTATACATGCAGAGTCTGTAGCTGCAGAGTCTATACATGCAGAGTCTATACATGCAGAGTCTATACATGCAGAGTCTGTACATGCAGAGTCTATAGCTGCAGAGTCTATACATGCAGAGTCTATACATGCAGAGTTTATACTATAGCTGCAGAGTCTATACATGCAGAGTCTATACATGCAGATTCTATAGCTTCTCTCTGAGCAGTGTGAACAGTGGAGGTTCTAGACCATCTCAACTGGGGAAGCTAAAGGGGTCAAGCTGGGGCCAGTTGAACTGTCACCGGGCCAGTTACATTAAACATTATTGTTGTTGTAATGTTTTCTTCACTCCATTTTGGGCCACAAGGGGGCCCAAGCTTTTTGTCGCAGGGCCTATAACAGACAAGAATGTGTCCATCTGATTGGCTGACTGGAAGAAACAGGAAGTATCCTGTACCACAGCGCTGCAGACCAGACTACATGACAGAGTGACAACTACAAATCACTGCTGATCAGCACGCCAACCAGCCAATCAATGAACTGCGTCAGAGGACCAATTTAGCTTCCCAACGTGCAGAAAACCAAACGACAAGAGACTGGCTCAATAACCAATCAGCTTTGAAGCAGACGACTCCAAACACAAGCACAGGAAACACTATCTATAGACACACACTATATACAGACACAGTATTTACAGACACAGTATCTATAGACACAGTATCTATAGACACATTATCTACAGACACAGTATCTATAGACACACAGTATCTATAGACACAGTATCTACAGACACAGTATCTATAGTATCTACAGACACAGTATCTACAGACACAGTATCTACAGACACAGTATCTATAGACACAGTATCTACAGACACAGTATCTATAGACACAGTATCTATACACACAGTATCTACAGACACAGTATCTATAGACACAGTATCTATACACACAGTATCTACAGACACAGTATCTATAGACACAGTATCTATACACACAGTATCTACAGACACAGTATCTATAGACACAGTATCTATACACACAGTATCTACAGACACAGTATCTATAGACACAGTATCTATACACACAGTATCTACAGACACAGTATCTATAGACACACACTATATACAGACACAGTATTTACAGACACAGTATCTATAGACACAGTATCTATAGACACATTATCTACAGACACAGTATCTATAGACACACAGTATCTATAGACACAGTATCTACAGACACAGTATCTATAGTATCTACAGACACAGTATCTACAGACACAGTATCTACAGACACAGTATCTATAGACACAGTATCTACAGACACAGTATCTATAGACACAGTATCTATACACACAGTATCTACAGACACAGTATCTATAGACACAGTATCTATACACACAGTATCTACAGACACAGTATCTATAGACACAGTATCTATACACACAGTATCTACAGACACAGTATCTATAGACACAGTATCTATACACACAGTATCTACAGACACAGTATCTATAGACACACACTATATACAGACACAGTATCTACAGACACAGTATCTACAGACACAGTATCTATAGACACAGTATCTATAGACACAGTATCTACAGACACAGTATCTACAGACACAGTATCTACAGACACAGTATCTACAGACACAGCCCATAACTGTCAGAATATTGGGAAGCCTTGTTGCCTTGGCAGCATGCAGGCTGTGACCCCAAACCCTGGACAGCTGGAAACCCAATCTTTAGTGAGATTTTGAAGACGTGATTGGGAATGGTGATTCATGGTTTGACGCTAGATGAATGCCTGTAGAGCATGTAGGTAGCTGGTGTGTAACTGCTTGGAGCAGATGTTCATTTGCAGCGGACACGTATAAAGGTCTGGGGTGTAGTAGAGTCGTTAGTAAACACTGTCAATCTCGCTGCAATCATTTAAACCTGTCAGGACGACCCACTTGGGTGCATTCTCATTCTGATGGGATTAGTAAAATGCAAATCTTGTACACCAGGCAAGCTGCAAAGAAATGACACCACCCATACTAACCTCCTCATTACAATTCACACAAACAAACACACTCCTAATACTAATAATAATTAGTATTAATAATAATTAGTATTAGGAATAATAATGTGGGCACAGACACACACACAAAAACACACACCTTTTTATTTTATTAATAAATATTTATTGTTAACATTTGACATTTGTTTACTTACGGGTACTAAGTCTAGAAATTAATTTCCACAGCACGTCATGTGACCAACTGACAGAACGTCACATTCTATTCCAGGAACAAAAAAATTCAACGATCGAATCAAGTAAAAAAACAAAAACGTAAGTTACCCCCACCAAACCATAGACCTCATGCACCATTTCCTTTCCAAACGAAAAAGGAAGGCAGTTAGACTGGTTGAATAACACTGTGACACAGACCACACCCCATCACAAACAGGTAGCAACACTACGTACGTCAAGAAAAACGGTTACTTCTAACTCAGGCTCAGACCATAACTGTTAACAACGTCCCACTTCCGTCACCGACTTCCTTTCACGAACCCAAAAGAAATAAACCGAGTATGTGATTACTCAACATGCAACTCAACCAGCTTTCCCCCACATGCAAAGACTGCTCGGTCTAGACTGCTCGTTGGGTGTGTCTGGTAGCCGTTCCGTGGCGGTCTGGGTCATCTGGTCCTCTCAGCCGTCCGGACCCCCCCCCGACCCCCCCAGACTGGTGTGGGCGGGGCCTCTGGCTCCTCGCCGCGGTGGTGCTCCCTCACGGGTCGGCCTGGTCCGGGTTAGGGGGACAGAGGAGTCTTCAGAGAGTTACAGGACCCCCCCTGGCTTCCACACCCCTGTACCTTGGTACTGAAGACGAGGAGGCGGAGAGAGAGAGAGAGAGGGAGGGAAGAAGGGGGGAGAGAGTGGAAGGAGAGGGGGGAAGATGGAGAAGGGAGAGGAAGAAGGAGGGTAGGAGGGAGAGGAGGGAGAGATGGAGGGAGAAGAGGGAGAGATGGAGCGAAAGAGATGGAGTGATAGGGGACGATGGAGGGAGAGGGGGGAGAGATGGAGGGAGAGAGAGGGAGAGATGGAGGAGAGGAGACAGATGTCCGATGTGAGAGGATGACTGGAGAGGTGGAGCGATGCGGCAGACGCGAGTAGATGGAGGAGAGATGGATTGGAGCGGAGGGAGAGCTGGAGGGACGAGATGGAGGGAGAGGAGGAGAGATGGAGGTGAGAGGGGAAGAAGAAGGAGCGATAGGAAGAAAGGGATACACATGGAGTTACAGAGAGAGAGCAGAGAGGAGGAGGAAAAGATTAAGACAGAACAAGAGAGAGACAGAGATAAAGAGGGAAAACTCTATCTACCAAAAAAACACATTCCGTATGAAAGGAAACGTTTCTTTACATCCTCACGGAAGTTTCATGAAGATTAACTGATCACAAAGTTCCCCAGAAGTTGGCATCATGCAGCCGTGGGACCACTTTAATTTAACTTTAATTATTGTCTCATTAAAACTGCATATGCATGAATATGTTGAACACCGCTCCGCTTTCTGCGTTGGAAATTTCCATGGCAGTCTTCCTTTGAATCCTCCAGAGAATACTGTGACACAGCCCTCCCACTAACACCCACAGAAACACACACACACAAACACACACACACACACACACACACAGCCCTCCCACTTACACCCACAGCAACAACACACACACACAGCCCACCACACACCCACACAGCACACACACACACAACACCACACACACACACACACACAACACACACACACACACACACACACACACAACACACACACAAACACCACACACTACACACCACACACACACAACACACACACCCACCACACACACACACACCACACACACAACACACACACACACACGACCACACACACACACACCACACACACACACACACACACACACACACACACCAACACACACACACCACACACACACACCACACCACACACACACACCACACACACACACCACACACACACACACACACACACCACAACACACACACACCACACACCACACACACACACACACACCACACCACACACACACCACACACACACCAGCACCACACTCACACACACACACACCACACCACACACACACCACACACACACCCAACACACACCACACCACACCACACACACACCACCACAACCACCACACACCACAACACACAACACACACCACACGACACACACACACCACACACCACCCACACACATCCCTCCCACTAACACCCACATAAACACACACACATAAACACATACACACACACACCACACACACACACACACCACACACACATCCCTCCCACTAACACCCACAGAAACACACACACACCGGTCGCCGAGTTGGGAAATGCTCGCTTTATCAAGCAGAGAGGATAGCTTCCTTCCTCTTTATCTTAGCAAGGTCACTTTTGTTTTCCAGTCGGAGAGACAGTCTCTTTCTACAGTAATTGTTTTGTTTACCAGCTAGAAGCAAAATAACTGCCAGCCATACAGGGAGAGGACATGAGTTGAATACAAGCAACCATACGCCTGCAGAGACGTGTTGTTTCAAAGTGTTTTTTTAAGGAGACAACTTGTGTAAAGAGGGACGTACGAAAGCAGAACCTCAGATGGCGAGGGAGTTCATTCTGATAAATAATACATGCAGTTCCGGATGGCTGTGTGTGGTGTGTGTGTGGTGTGTGTGTGTGTGTGGTGTGTGTGTGTGGGTGTGTGTGTGTGTGTGTGTGTGGGTGTTAGTGGGAGGCTGTGTGTGGTGTGTGTGTGTGTGGTGTGTGTGTGTGGTGTGTTGTGTGGTGTGTGTGTGTGTGGTGTGGTGTGTGTGGTGTGTGTGAATGTGTTTGGCTTAAATGACTATTTCAAAGCACAACCACACTCTGTAACTAACCCTGAAGTCTTAAAAACAGTATTCATGATTTTCCTAATTCACTTCTTTCTCTTCTTGTTTCTCTCTGAAGTTCAGTGCAGTTGTTCTCTGTTTTGCATTCTTCAGAGAGCTGGTTCTTTGATGCGACTAAAACATGAAGTCCTTCCTGCTGGCTGGTTACACAGTTAACAGACTCTCTCCTTCAGCTCTTCTCTGTCCTCCTTCACACTCCTCCTCTCTCTCTGCCCACATCTCAAGGCTCTCTGATGTCATGAGGCCGACATCAAGTACTATTTTGCATTAGCTTCATCAAAATCAGTAGAAGAAGAAGATCACTTCTTCTCTCATAACAGGAAATGTTGCAAATGAACATACTGTACATTTTCTATTCATTCAGGAAACGAATGATAGGGCAATTCAACTAACCATTCTAACCCTAACCCTAACCTAAGTAAGGGATAATGTAGAACGCCGGTCATTATCGGGAAAATAAGCCCCGACAGGGCAAACAGCACCCCGACGCGAAATAACTTAACACAGTCTTTTTACAATTTATTTGTTACCATTCGTAGGCTAGTGTTGTTCAGCAGATACATAGTTCGCCAAAGACGTTGAACTTCATAGACGTTGAACATTCTTAGGCTTCAAATCAGCTGACGTCGCTAAGCAACGGAGTATACACTGGGGTTGAAAAGTTACCGGACTGCTTGCGGAGTGCTACGAAAGACGTGAATCCGAGGCAAAAGGCCACTTCCCTTGACAGCGGTCAAATATGCATAGCAACGGTCAAATATGAAGAAATTGTTCACCGCAGAACGTTGGGCGTTCTAGACAGCCGTGTAATAACACCTAACCCACACTAACCCCTCACAGGAACGCTGGGATAAGTCAACCATCTGAATATGCATAAATGTTCTATGAAGCCGACTGCCTAACATCCCTCAGGAGACAGGAAGGAATGAAGAGCTTGAGTACTAGAAAGAAAGAGAGAGAGGAGAGATAGATCTAGAAAGAGAGAGACATGTCACAGATATAGAGATATTGTTAGGTCGATCTCGGCTGTATCTGTTCTCTGTCTCCTCTCTCTCTCGCTCTCCTCTCGCTCTCTCTTTCTCTTTTCTCTTTTTTCTCTCGTCTCCTCTCTCCTTTCTCTCTCTCCTTTTCTCGTTCTCTTTCTCTTTTGCTCGTTTCTCTCTCTCTCTCTCTCTCTCCCTTCTCTCTTTCTCTCTCTCTCTCTCTTTTCGCTCTCCTCTCTCTCTCTCTCTCTCTTCTTCTCTCTCTTCTCTCTTCATCTCTGCTACTCTCTTCTCTCTCTTTCTCTCTCTCTCGCTCTCTCTCTCCTCTCTCGCTCTTCTCTCTCTTGTCGCCTCTCTCTCTCTTCTCCTCGGTCTCTGTCGCTCTCTCACGCTCCCTCTCTCGCGCTCTTTCTCTCTTCTCTCGCTCTCTATCTCTCTCGCTACTCTCTCTCTCTCTCTCCCTCTCTCGTCTCTGCTTTGTTCGCTTTCGTCTCTTTCTCTCTCTCTCTCTCGCTGCCTCTTCCCCCCTCCCTCGCCCTCTCGCTCTCTCTCTCTCTCTCTCTCTCTTCTCTCTCTCTCTCTCTCTCTGCTCCTCTCTCTCTCGCTCCTTCTCCCTCTCCTCTTTCCTCTCCCATATCCTCTCTATCCCCCGGCTTTCTCGTCTCGTTTCTCTCCCCCCCTACTCTCCCCCTCCCCGGCTCTTCATCTCTCGCTGGGCGCTCTCCCGTTGCAAGGGAACATGCCTGTTACCATTCCCTGGGCAACGCCACCGCTTCCTCGATAGAAATATAAATAAAAAAGATGAGATAAAGAGAAACCAGCTGTGTACCTCGATGAGGGATGCCAGTGGGGCCACTGTTTTTCCTCCTGGGTATGTCAGCATCTCGCTCCAGTGGTCTCGGCCCATGGTTCTCACTCGTCGGGCTTCCTCAAGCAGGTCTCACCACCTCTGGTCCTACCCTTCACCACCCCCTATCACCTCATTATTACCCACGCTGTGGAGAGAGACACCTCGGAGCCCTTTGTCACAGAGCTGTCTCTGAAAGAGCTGTTGGACATAGGGGAGTCTTGGACCCAGTCTGGGTGAATGCCTGTGGCGTGGACAGCAGGCAGAGGCTAGGAGTCAGGAGGCTAGAGTAGGAGGCCGGGATGCAGGAGGGTGGGATGCTGGGAGCAGTAGTGCTGGGAGGCTAGGGAGGGCGCAGGAGGCGGGAGCAGGAGGTGGAGGCTAGGAGGCAGGAGGGTGCGGGGTGGCCGGGAGCAGGAGGGTTTGATGCTAGTAAAGAGTTAGTGTGGTCCAGGCTTTAAGCAGGAGGGCCGGGAGCAGGAGGGTGGGAGTCTAGGAGCATGAGGCTGGGAGCAGGAGGCTGGGAAGCTGGGAGGCTGGGAGGCTGTGAGGACTGGGAGGCTGGGAGGCTGGGAGGCTGGGAGGGCTGGGAGGCTGGGAGGCTGGAGGCTGGTGAGGCTGGGAGAATGGAGGCTGGAGGCTGTGATGCGAGGCCTGGTAGGCTGGTAGCAGGAGGGTGGGAGGCTAGGGGCTGGGAGCTGGGAGGCTGGGAGGCTGGGAGGCTGGGAGGCTGGGGGAGGGCTGGGAGGCTGGGAGGCTGGTAGGCTGGGGGAGGGCTGGGAGGCTGCTGGGAGGCGGGAGGCTGGGAGGCTTGGGAGCAGGAGGGTGGGAGGGCTAGGAGGCTGGGAGGCTGGTTTTTTGGGTGGGATTGTGCTGGGAGGCGACTGGGAGTTCTGGGAGGCTGGGAGGCTGGGAGTCTTGGTTGTTGCTGGGGGGCGTTTTTGGTAGGCTGGGAGGCTGGGAGGCTGTGAGGCTGGGAGGCTGGGAGTCTGGGAGCGGAGGCTTGGAGGCTGGGAGCATGAGGGGGGAGGCTAGGAGGCTGGGAGGCGGGGGGGACTGGGAGGCTGGGGGTCTGGGAGGCGGGGAGGCTGGGAGGCTGGAGTCTGGGAGGCTGGGAGGCTGGGATGGCTGGGGGGCTTGGAGGCTGGGGGCTGGAGGCTGGGAGGCCTCACCGGCCGTATCCATGACGGCAACGAGCAGGCTGATCTGGTCGATGTTCTCATGGAGGAACGTCGACCCGATAGAGCTTTTCGTTGTAGACGGGG